>CAMQGK010000475.1:1850000-1887500 GCA_947000775.1 Pterois miles | reverse complement strand
TGATCAGCTGCTAGTTGATCAACCAATGGTAGCTGCAAAGTGGCACAACGCAAAACAAATAAAAATAAACCCGACCTGAAAACGTTTAATGAAAAGGTGAAACACTGGCTGAGACTAAACCAAACCTGTGATCACTGGTTATTGATTTAGAACATACATATGTAAATTGATTGTGATGTACAATGTTGTATTTTGTGATTTTATGTATGATGTGGTATTATGCATTTTTATTTTTTTCTTAAAAGCCTAATCGGGGACATGGTCCACAAATTAGCTACGTCTAACAATGAAAAAGCCTCTTCATACATATTTATGCATTATACACGCATGTCTGACAGATTCAGATTCTGATAATTGATCGTTTTACTCATGATCGCTCAAATGATGATAATGTCACTGAGAGTTAACTCAAGTAGTTATTGTATTGACTTTTTTGCACGCGTCCCAAAAACTCGTGCAATTTGCTTGAATGAATTAGAGATTCAAATCTGTTGTGAACAACAAACTAATTGTTTAGAGAGCTGAGCTCATTCTTTTGAAATATAAATATTCTCAATTGACAATTGAGCCAAAGCGAATGAGGAAAAACTGCAACAGGTGATTTACACCGTTTGCATGTGGTTTCAGCTGATAACAAGCTGCTGCAACTGGATGATGTAGTACAGCAAGTCCATCATTTCCAATGTTTGTCAGGAAGTATAAGTGTTAATTTGTCATTTCCTGTTGCATGCTTTTATTTTGGCGCACTTCCTGTTTTGGTTTGCATTCTAACCTCTCCTCTCGTTGCAGTTCACTTCACTCCCTGCCCTGCATGCCTCCTGCCTTCACGTTAGAGCACCTCCTCCTGACCTGATTATCATCACTAGTCACCTGCGTCTGAGCGTCATCCCCTGCCCTGATTGTGTCCACCTGTGCATAGTTATTCACCTCCCTCACTAGTATATAATGTGTCCTCCCTTTTCCTCCTGTGCCAGTTCGTCTTTTGCCGTCCTTAGCGAAGCGTACCCGCCATTTCCTCGTGTCTAAATCTCTATACTCCAGTGAACTGAACCTAGCCTGTTTTTGACCTTGCCTTAGCCTCGTGATTTGGATTTTGTCTGCCTGTTCTGCCTGCCTATCTGTGTACCGACCTGGACCGAAAATAAACTCTGTTTTTGTAACTTGGAACTGTTTCAGTCTGCATTTGAATCCACTCCAGTGTTACCTGTCCTGACAGAACGAACTGGCCACCATGGATTCAGCAGATTCTGAACAAGTTCGATCCGCTATCCTTGCCCAGGGCGGTCGTTTAGATCGGCAAGAAGATCGCCTCCGCCGTTTTTCAAGAAGTTAAACTGATAAACGAACAACAAGGACAGTTTCGTGCCAACGTTGGTGAACAGATCGCTCAGCTAAGTACACAGATGCAGACTCTGCTTAATATGAACACTCTCCCGACTCCCGGAGCAGATGCCGCTCCGCCACCGGCACCGGCCCGCCCCGAGACGCCGGCCCCGGTTCCGACGCTCGCTCCCGTGGGGCCCTTCCCCACGTCTCCTCACCTCGCCAAACCTGAGAGATTCACGGGGAACTCCGACAACTGCCGCGCATTCCTGGTGCAATGCAGCCTTCATTTCGAACTGCAGGCAGCCCAGTTTCCATCTGAGCGCTCCAAGGTGGCCTTCATTATTACCCACCTGGCCGGCCGGGCGGAGGCGTGGGCCACCACTGAATGGGCTCGGGGCTCTCCGGTATGTGCTTCACTTAAATTATTCACTGACTCTTTGCGGAAAATTTTCGATCACTCTGCCCCAGGTCGTGAAGCCGCCCGGGCTCTGGTGTCACTTCGGCAAGGCAAGAGACGGGTGTCAGACTACGCCATAGAGTTCCGTACTCTTGCTGCTGACAGTGGATGGAACGACGCGTCATTAATGGACACATTCCTGCACGGCCTGTCAGATCCCGTCAAGGACCAGCTCGCCCCGCTGGACCTGCCAGCAGACCCCGACTCCGTCATCGCCCTCGCCATCCGCATCGACAACCGTCTATGGGAGAGAGAGAGAGAGAAGGAGAGGAACAGACGCCGGGGCGCCGTTCCACCGCCCGCCCAGTCGAGGCAGCCTCCCGGCCAGCGCGTCGGTTGGCGTTCTTCTTCCCCTGTCGCCGCCGAGGGCTCTCCATCTCCCCCTAGTGGGACGGATGAGCCCATGCAGATCGGCAGGGCGAAACTATCTCCTGAAGAACGCCAGCGGCGCCTGCGGGAGGGCCTTTGCATATACTGCGGGCAGCCTGGTCATTTTTTGTCCTCCTGTCCGTTAAAAGAGGAGACTCACCAGGGAAGAAGAGGGTCCTGGTGAGTCCCACTACTGCCTTGCCCTCTTCCTCTCGTCCTCTGCTGCAGGTCCGCATCTCCGTCGCTGGGGGCTCCCTGTCCTACCCGGCCCTGGTGGACTCAGGGTCGGATGAAGACCTCATCGACGGAGACCTGGTCAAGACACTTGGCCTCCAACGCTTCCCCCTCAAAGAGACTCTGGAGGCAAGTGCGTTGGATGGCAGACTTTTGTGTAAAATCACTCACTACACCTCACCAGTACATCTATCTATCTCTAATAATCACACAGAGTCCATCAGTTTCCACATTTTTGAGTCGGCCTTGCACCCGTTAATTCTGGGTCTTCCTTGGCTAAAAAGACATAACCCACACATAAACTGGCTAACGGGGGAAATTGTGTCTTGGGGGGAGGGCTGTAACATAACCTGTCGCTTGTCTGTCCTTCCCGGGAATTCCTCTGAGAGACTTCTGGCGCCTCTAGCGGTGGAGCAGAGAATCACTCCATGTTCCGCGCCTCTGGCTCCACCAGATGGCGCCACCACCCCGGAGTTGGACGGGGTCCCTTCTTGCTACCTCGACCTTAGAGAAGTGTTCAGCAAGTCCAGCGCCACCTGTCTACCTCCCCATCGGCCGTACGACTGCGGCATCGACCTCCTCCCAGGTACCTCCCCGCCTAAAGGGAGGCTATATTCTCTCTCTGCCCCTGAAAGGGAGGCAATGAGAGAGTATATAGAGTCCTCCCTGGCGGCTGGGATAATTCGCTCGTCCTCCTCGCCTGCCGGTGCAGGTTTTTTCTTTGTTGAAAAGAAAGACAAGACACTCAGACCATGTATAGACTACCGTGGGCTCAATGAGATAACCGTTAAGAACCGTTACCCCCTCCCTTTGATATCCTCCGCATTCGAGCTTTTAAAGGGAGCTAAAATCTTTTCAAAGCTCGATTTGCGCAACGCGTACCACCTCGTTAGGATAAGGGAGGGGGACGAGTGGAAGACGGCATTTAACACCCCTAGCGGGCACTATGAATATCTCGTGATGCCATTTGGGCTCACTAACGCCCCTGCCGTCTTCCAGGCCCTGGTTAATGACGTCCTCCGGGACATGTTAAATCATTTTGTGTTCGTCTACTTAGACGACATCCTAATCTTCTCCCCGGATGAGCAATCCCATATCCTTCATGTCCGCCAGGTTCTCCGGAGACTGTTGGAGCATCAGCTCTTTGTCAAAGCTGAAAAATGCGAGTTCCATGCTCCAACAGTCTCCTTCCTCGGCTTTGTACTATTCCCTTCCCCTGACAGAATTCACATGGACCCAGCTAAGATCAGCGCTGTAGCGGACTGGCCCACCCCAACGAACCGCAAGTCGGTTCAGCGGTTCTTGGGGTTCGCTAATTTCTATAGACGTTTCATTAGAAATTTCAGCTCCATCGCAGCCCCGCTACATGCGCTGACGTCACCGAAAAGCAGTTTCATCTGGTCCCCTGAGTGCGCCAATGCCTTTCACAAACTCAAGGGGGGCGTTCAGCTCCGCTCCCATCCTGACACTGCCGGACCCCAGCAGACAATTCGTTGTGGAGGTGGATGCCTCCGACTCTGGCATCGGCGCTATCCTCTCTCAAAGAACATTAGCCGACAATAAACTTCACCCATGTGCCTACCTCTCCAGAAAGCTTTCCTCTGCGGAGAGGAACTATGATATTGGCAACAGGGAGCTGCTGGCCGTTAAAGCGGCGTTGGAGGAGTGGCGCCACTGGCTGGAGGGAGCAGAGCATCCGTTTCTCGTCTGGACCGACCACAAGAACCTTGAGTACATCCGATCTGCCAAGAGACTCAACTCCCGACAAGCTAGGTGGGCCCTGTTCTTTAATCGATTTGTCTTTACTCTTTCCTACCGGCCAGGGTCGAAGAACGGGAAACCGGATGCTCTCTCCCGCCAGTTCGACTCGGTGGACGCCCCTCTGGGTCCCACTCACATCATTCCCCCCTCCTGCGTAGTCGGAGCAGTCACATGGGGAATCGAAGAGGAGGTGAAGAGGGCCCTGACACAGGTTCCGACACCTGAGGGGTGTCCTCATAACAGACTATTTGTTCCTGTCTCTCTCCGCTCCAGGATCATCCACTGGGCCCACACCTCTCGCATCGCCTGCCACCCGGGATCTCGCCGCACCCTGTTTGTGGTGAGGCAGAGGTTCTGGTGGCCGGCGATGGAGAGAGATGTCAAGGAGTACGTCTCTGCCTGTCCTGTGTGCGCCCGGAGTAAGCCCTCCCACCGACCTCCTGCCGGCTTATTACAGCCTCTTCCTGTGCCTCACCGCCCCTGGTCCGACATATCCCTAGACTTTGTAACTGGGTTGCCTACCTCTGATGGTAACACCACTGTCCTCACAGTGGTGGACCGCTTTTCTAAAATGGCTCATTTCATTGCCCTACCGAAGCTGCCCTCAGCCAAAGAAACAGCTGAGGTGATATTAACACATGTATTTCGTATTCACGGCTTCCCTAGGGATGTGGTGTCGGACCGGGGGCCACAATTTATCTCTAGCTTTTGGACAGAGTTTTGTTCGCTGCTGGGGGCATCTGTCAGTCTGTCCTCGGGTTACCACCCGGAAACTAATGGACAGACTGAGAGATTAAACCAGGAACTGGAGACCGGGTTGAGATGCCTAGTGGCGCAAAACCCGGTCTCCTGGAGTAAACATCTGCTGTGGGTGGAATACGCCCACAATACCCTGCCGTGTTCTTCGTCTGGTCTCTCCCCCTTCCAGTGTGCGTACGGCTACCAACCCCCTCTGTTCCCAGACCTGGAGGGGGAGTCTTCCGTTCCCTCGGCTCACACCTTGGTCAAACGCTGCCAGCACATCTGGAGGGGGGCGAGGCGGACCCTACTGAAGAACACGGCTCGGTACAAGGAGATGGCAGATCGATGGCGGACTCCAGCCCCCATCTACCAACCTGGGCAGATGGTCTGGTTGTCCGCCCGAGATCTGCCTCTCCACGTCAGTTCCAAGAAGCTCGCTCCCAGGTATGTGGGTCCCTTTCCCATACTTAAAGTAATCAACCCTGTCTCTGTCCAGTTAAAGCTGCCCAAGTCTATGAGGATCCACCCGACGTTTCATGTCGGACGGCTGAAGCCTGCGGTCGACAGCCCTCTGGTCCCTACCTCCAAGGTCCCCCCGCCCCCCCGGATCATCGACGGAAGCCCTGCCTACACGGTCAAGCGTCTGCTGGACGTCCGGCGCCGGGGGCGGGGTAGACAGTATCTTGTCGACTGGGAGGGGTACGGACCAGAGGAGAGATTGTGGGTTTCAGCCAGAAACATCATGGATCCTCAACTAATAAAAGACTTCAACAATCAGCGAGCAGAGCTTCCTGGGACGTCAGGAGCCGTCCCTAAAGGGGGGGTTCTGTCAGGAAGTATAAGTGTTAATTTGTCATTTCCTGTTGCATGCTTTTATTTTGGCGCACTTCCTGTTTTGGTTTGCATTCTAACCTCTCCTCTCGTTGCAGTTCACTTCACTCCCTGCCCTGCATGCCTCCTGCCTTCACGTTAGAGCACCTCCTCCTGACCTGATTATCATCACTAGTCACCTGCGTCTGAGCGTCATCCCCTGCCCTGATTGTGTCCACCTGTGCATAGTTATTCACCTCCCTCACTAGTATATAATGTGTCCTCCCTTTTCCTCCTGTGCCAGTTCGTCTTTTGCCGTCCTTAGCGAAGCGTACCCGCCATTTCCTCGTGTCTAAATCTCTATACTCCAGTGAACTGAACCTAGCCTGTTTTTGACCTTGCCTTAGCCTCGTGATTTGGATTTTGTCTGCCTGTTCTGCCTGCCTATCTGTGTACCGACCTGGACCGAAAATAAACTCTGTTTTTGTAACTTGAACTGTTTCAGTCTGCATTTGAATCCACTCCAGTGTTACCTGTCCTGACAATGTTGTCATAACATCTAACTTCATTCATCCTGGGGGAAGTTGTTGTGCAGCAGCTGCAGAACAAAGTGATAAATCAAACAAAATATAATCAAAGATTATCAGTAATTAGTAAAAACCAAAGATAGTCAGTTTTGTTTCACAAATTTGCCTCAGGGGGCTTTACAATCTTTACGTGAAACGACACCCTCTGTCAAATATGGAAAAACTGCCCCCACCAAAAAAAAGAGAAAATTTAACAGGGAAAATAGAAAAAATGTAGAAAACCTCAGGAAGAGCAACAGAGGAGGGATCCCTCTTTCTGGATGGACAGACGTGCAATGGATGTTGTGTGTACACAGTAACGAAATAATGAAAATACAACAAAGACAATCTATAGGACAAAAATTAATACATATAATGTGAACATATGTGAGAAGGTGGATCCAGGAGGCTGTCAAGCAGCTTCCTGATGTTGCCAAACAGAGCCAGAGCAACACAACCTCCTCTCCACGCCAAACAGATGGAACCAGAGCAACACAACCTCCTCTCCCCGCCAAACAGATAGAACCAGAGCAACACAACCTCCTCTCCCTGCCAAACAGATAGAACCAGAGCAACACAACCTCCTCTCCCTGCCAAACAGATAGAACCAGAGCAACACGACCTCCTCTCCACACTAAACAGATAGAACCAGAGCAACACAACCTCCTCTCCCTGCCAAACAGATAGAACCAGAGCAACACAACCTCCTCTCCCTGCCAAACAGATAGAACCAGAGCAACACAACCTAATCTCCACGCCAAACAGATAGAACCAGAGCAACACAACCTCCTCTCCACGCCAAACAGATAGAACCAGAGCAACACAACTTCCTCTCCACGCCAAACAGATAGAACCAGAGCAACACGACTTCCTCTCCCTGCCAAACAGAGAGAACCAGACCAACACAACCTCCTCTCCCTGCCAAACAGATAGAACCAGAGCAACACGACCTCCTTTCCAGCCAAACAGATGGAATCAGAGCAACACAACCTCCTCTCCCTGCCAAACAGATAGAACCAGAGCAACACAACCTCCTCTCCCTGCCAAACAGATAGAACCAGAGCAACACAACCTCCTCTCCCTGCCAAACAGATAGAACCAGAGCAACATGACCTCCTCTCCACACCAAACAGATAGAACCAGAGCAACACAACCTAATCTCCACGCCAAACAGATAGAACCAGAGCAACACAACCTCCTCTCCACGCCAAACAGATAGAACCAGAGCAACACGACTTCCTCTCCCTGCCAAACAGAGAGAACCAGACCAACACAACCTCCTCTCCCTGCCAAACAGATAGAACCAGAGCAACACGACCTCCTTTCCAGCCAAACAGATGGAACCAGAGCAACACAACCTCCTCTCCCTGCCAAACAGATAGAACCAGAGCAACACAAGCTCCTCTCCAGCCAAACAGATAGAACCAGAGCAACACAACCTAATCTCCACGCCAAATAGATAGAACCAGAGCAACACAAGCTAATCCTCCTGCCAAACAGATAGAACCAGAGCAACACGACTTCCTCTCCACGCCAAACAGATAGAACCAGAGCAACACAACCTCCTCTCCCTGCCAAACAGATAGAACCAGAGCAACACAAGCTAATCTCCACGCCAAACAGATAGAACCAGAGCAACACGACCTCCTCTCCACACCAAACAGATAGAACCAGAGCAACACAACCTCCTCTCCCTGCCAAACAGATAGAACCAGAGCAACACAACCTAATCTCCACGCCAAACAGACAGAACCAGAGCAACACGACCTCCTCTCCACACCAAACAGATAGAACCTGAGCAACACGACTTCCTCTCCACGCCAAACAGATAGAACCAGAGCAACACAACCTCCTCTCCCCGCCCTCCCCCCCCCCCCCCCCCATAACCAACAACACCCTCCTCCGCCAAACAGTTAGAACCAGAGCAACACAACCTCCTCTCCCTGCCAAACAGATAGAACCAGAGCAACACAACCTAATCTCCACACCAAATAGATAGAACCAGAACAACACGACCTCCTCTCCACACCAAACAGATAGAACCTGAGCAACACGACTTCCTCTCCAGCCAAACAGATAGAACCAGAGCAACACGACCTCCTCTCCACACCAAACAGATAGAACCAGAGCAACACAACCTCCTCTCCAGCCAAACAGATAGAACCAGAGCAACACGACTTCCTCTCCACGCCAAACAGATAGAACCAGAGCAACACAACCTCCTCTCCCTGCCAAACAGATAGAACCAGAGCAACACAACCTAATCTCCACGCCAAATAGATAGAACCAGAGCAACACGACCTCCTCTCCACACCAAACAGATAGAACCAGAGCAACATGACCTCCTCTCTTGGGGGCGGCAGTAGCTCAGTCTGTAGGGAGTTGGCTTGGGAACCGGAGGGTCACTGGTTCAAGTCCCGACATGGACCAAAAAAAACTGAGTGTGAACTGGTAGCTGGAGAGGTGCCAGTTTACCTCTTGGGCACTGCCGAGGTGCCCCTGAGCAAGGCACCAAACCCCCAACTGCTCGGGGCGCTTGTCAGGAGCAGCCCCCTCACTCTGACATCTCTCCATTAATGCATGTATGTGTGTTTCAGGTCTGCATGTACCATGTATGGGTTTAACAGAGTGTAAATTGAATTTCCCCATTGTGGGACTAATAAAGGTAGATCTTCTTCTTCTTCTTCTTCTTCTTCTTCTCTATATCAGATAGATAGAACTAGAGCAACACAGCCTCCTCTCCTCCTTGGAACCTTGAGAGAGGACCAGATTTTGTTTTTTAATTCATAGTTGCGTGGTAAATGTGTTACCCATGCCAATAAGCCCCCTTGGATTGAAGTAAATTGTTAGAGGCTAAATCTCCTGCAGGATGGAGGTAAAATGTACACAATGTTTGCAATGTAAAATTTCAAACTGAGCTATTGTTTTGTTGTTCTCCGTTTTATTCGGATGTATTTTATATTCTACCAGAGAGGAACTATACAAATGCTAAACAGCTAAAAGTAAAACTTTTTCCTGTTATCAAACTAACCTCAACACTTGTTCACATGCCAACAAAAGTTTATGATAAACCTGAAGGTCTTTTGTGTTTTCATTTTTAAAATCTCTCTTATGATTTTTACTCTTCTTGTATTTGTGTTTATTTAATGTGCTGAAACAGTCTGTGATTTCTGGTGGAAATATTTATTATCCTCTCTGTCTCTCCTCTCTCTCTCTCTCTCTCTCTCTCTCTCTCTCTCTCTCTCTCTCTCTCTCTCTCTCTCTCTCTCTCTCTCTCTCTCTCTCTCTCTCTCTCTCTCTCTCTCTCTCTCTCTATCCCGTTTACAACTTCATCAGACTGACATGAGTGATACATACGCTGTGGTCAACAAACCCAAACATCTCCCCCCTCCTGCAGCAGACCCCGCCTACTCTGTTGTAGCCACGCCCCCCAGATCCAGCAGGTAAACAAATATCAAAATCAACTTTTATGCCTAATAAAACCTGGTGACTTGTAGCTGTTGTTATATTTTGAGTGGGGCTGTCAAAGTTAACACAAAAATAATGCATTAACACAAATTTGTTTCAACATCACCAATTTCTTTGACGCATTAACACAACTTGTGATTTTTACGTTGTAGTGGGTTCAGTTTTAAAGCTAGAATGAATCATATCATATGAGACTAGAAAACCTGAAGAATCCACTGGTACCAACCACGTCATACAAGTCTGTCATGAAGGAAGATAAATAACACTCTAAACTTACATGACATTTTGGCGAGGAAAACCCCATTTTCAAAGGAGTCCCTTGACTTCTGACCTCAAGGTATGTGAATGAAAATGGGGTCTGTGGGTCCCCACCAGTCTCCCCTTTACAGACATGTCCACTTTATGATAATCACAGTCAGTTTGGATCAAGTCATAGTCAAGTCAGCACTCTGACACACTGACAGCTGTTGTTGCCTGTTGGGCTGCAGTTTGCCAAGTTATGATAGCATATTTTTATGGTAAATGCAGAACCTGTGAGGGTTTCTGGACAATATTTTGTTTTTAATTGATTTCCAATAAGAAATATATACAAACATTTGCATAAAGCAGCATATTTGTCCACTCCCATGTTGATAACAGTATTAAATACTTGATAAATCCCCCATTAAGGTACATTTTGAACCAATAAAAAAAATGTGTAATTCAGTTGCGATTGTCAGCCCTAATTTTGAGCTGAATATAATTATACAGTAGTATCTTTGAAACTGCACAGTGCAAATTCAAGGGATGTCGAGGAGAAGACAGAATCTCTGGTATGTCGTAAAATCTTGTTAAATTACATATTTCAAATTTACTTAAATTGCTAAAACAGAGGAGATGTCTGTAGCTTGGTATATTATAGTTATTCTATTGGAAAGAAAAGTTCATTTAATTAACTGTTAGAAACTTCAGACACTAAGTCAGCTGTAGGACGCGATAAGTCAACAGTTTGACTTACTAACGATAAAGTTCTGATGGTAAATAAAACAACTCTGTGACTTAGTGGCTCATCATTTTGTCTCTTCTTTAGCTTGGTATTTCTATTTCATGTAATGTCAAAATTTTGACTTCATAAGTAAAACTAATAAGTCAAATATTTGAAATCTAAATTTATAATTATCATCTCATAATTCTGTCACAGAAAATCAAAATTTTGAGTTAATGTCTCCCAGTGTTTTAAACCTTTATCCAGGAAACCTTTCCAACAGAGATGCTCGTCATGTGTCGTGTGTGTTTCCATCCACTTTTTTTAATGTACATTTTCAATTAAAAAAACCTGAGTGGAAACACTGAAAATTTGAAAATAAAAAAAAAATCAAAATATAGCATGTTTTCCCCTCTTGCCTGAGGTGTGAAAGTTGGTGTATCGATAAAATCAAAATAGAAACAGATTTAGTGAATAGATGATGAGGGACTGAAGAGACAAAATCAGTCTTCGCTCGACTCAGATCCGATGAAACCTTCCTCACATTAACACATGAAACTAACACTAATCTCACATTTACATCCAGGTTTTGTTGTTCTCGTTTGAGCTTCAGCTGGAGCTGATTTAATTAAGTCATCTTCTGCAGCGATATGATGGTTTTCCACCTACTGCTGGGGATGATGATGATGATGATGATTAAGAGGATGACGATAAAAACAGATTACATATCAGACCCCTCGCCTCCCATGTGGCTGTGACCATTCAGCTACTCTGATTACAGTCAGTGTAACCATGACGACAGCGTTCACACAGCCAGAGCAGGAAGTTGAGAGCGCAGTGACCTCCTGCTGACATGTAAATATGAAGCAGGATTACAGTTACCAAAGAGTATAGAAGCAAAGAGACGAAACTCTGGTGTTCCGCCATTTTGGACTGAAAACTCTTATTTTATTGTTAACACAGGCCATTTCTGTTGAACATGATAATAGAATAGAAATAATTTAGATTTACTTTTGTATTAGGTGGGTGTTTTACTCGCGTCTGGTAGTTGCATTCAGTCCAAAATGGCGGAAGCATCACCCTGCTACGGGGTGCTGATGTTGCAACAGAACGAACAATTGACTTTCACTTCTTATCAATATACGTTCTTTGAGTTTACTGCTGATCTGATAACGGTAGAGGCATTTCTGCAATGCATCATGGTACCTGTAGCTCAAAAGATTCCACACAGCGTGGTAGAAATGAGTCCTAAAACCCAGAAATGAGTCAGCATTTTAGCACTTCCTGTTCCCTCGTCTGGAAGTCAGTTTAAGTTTTTAGTTAGATGGCTGAAATAAGGTCTGTGGTTATCACAAGCTGAAGAGATTTTAACGTTTTGAGCCATTTATATATGAAATATGTCAGTAAATATCCTACTGGTGAAGTCTGAAGTCTTAATGTGTCTTAAGGCGGTTGTGAACAACTGGCTAAATGAGACAGCTAAACGCCACCACGCCAACTCCTCCTTTACAGCCTCATGTATACTCACGCTATCTTCTGCAGTGCTATGATGGTTTTCCACCCGCTGCTGATCTCTGTGAACTAACTCCTAATAATCATATTATAACACATTTTCTGTGGACGATTTTCTCAGATCATTTAAAATTTGCACCACTCTGGGCGACTGTAGAAACATGGCGGCCGGTTCATACTTTAATATTATGTTCCATTTCTGCCAATAGATCCCTCTAAATATTACACACTATTCCTTTAAAAGAGCAATAACTGATAATAATCCAGAAACATCAGATACCTATAAACATCTTACTGGCACAACTATACTTTTACTGGAGAATACTTTAACTACATTTAGATGATTACATACTTTTACTGGAGAATACTTTAATTACATTTAGATGATTACATACTTTTACTGGAGAATACTTTAACTACCTTTAGATGACTACATACTTTTACTACAGTAAGTTTGACATAGCATGACTTTTACTTGAAGTGGAGTATTTTCACAGTGTGGTATTAGTACTTTTACTGCAGTAAAGGACCTGAATACTTTATGATACTAGTACTTGTAGTTAATTAGAGATTAAATGCTGGAGGTGTTTTTACGCTGCAGGTGTTTGTTTCCCTTTAGAAATGTGAGATATATGACCGTCCTTCCTGATTATTAACCCTTAGGACGCTGCCGCCGTCCCATCACTATGACAACGACCCTGCAGGAGCATCAGCAGCTCCCGTCTACAGCACCGTCAGACCGCGAGGTAAACCCCACAGCCTGCCGCTCTCTGCCACGCCCACCTACGACATGGTATCGCAAGCCAATCACAGGCTGGGGGAGGGACCGCCGTCGCTAAGCAACAGCGGGGAGTATCACCTGATGCCAGGTAAGAGGAGAGGAGGAAAGGAAGGAAGGGAGAGGTAAAGGTGATGAGTTGAATCAGTGAAGAGTGAGTGCTCTCTCTTCCAGCTGACGATGACTATGAGGACCTCTCCTGTTCGGTCTCAGACGTCGGCAGCCTCTGCTCACCTGGAGGCATCGGTCAGTACACCTGTACAGTCTGTCCTCAGCTTTTAAAGGGACAGTCCTCCTCTTTGCTGTTTACAGATGTAGTCTGTCCTCGCTGTTTGATCTGGAGAAAGTCATTTCGATCTACATCCCACATCTTTCTTCCCTTTTCATACTTCTCATCGAGGATTGTTGGTCCTGTTCGCGCCTGGCATCAAAGGTGGACGGCTCTAAGTATGTCAGTTCACACCTGACATTAACATGTGTTTCCATTTGCGATGCCACTTCCCTGCTCTGTATGCGAAGAAGCACGTTCATCATTTCTGTTTGACTAAATATCCACCTTATTCCTAGCCCCCATGATGCCTTGCTTGAATTATGGGGGCAACTTCCGGCGCATCGTGTCACTGAACTGGAACTGGTGTTTCCCATGGTAACAGTACACTAGTAATCCTCTCTCCTTGAGCGATTTTATTTAAAAAAAAAAAATAGTAAAATGTGTGAACACCACCTATTCCAGCTCAAACGGGGTAATGTTATCATATCTCTGCCTTCTACTATGGAGGGATGGGAGGACGACCTGAAAAAGTGGCCTCAGATAACCTGCACTAGCATATTTAGTTACTTAATTGACTCCATTGCTACAGATGGTGAAGCGATGAACAATCTGAGGCAGATCAGTACTTCCAACAAGGTTTTGTTTTTTCCTACACACAGATAACCATACTTTAAGTATTTTTAGTCTAATGCTGCCCTGCACTCCGAGCCATAAACTGCCTTACATTTTGAACCATACAGAAAATAGTAAAGTAACTGGCTGTCATTAAACCAACACTACAATGCTGTGTCCTCCCTACACATGAAATCATATCTGATGTTCTCCGGGTACTGCTGTCGGACCTTTTAAGGGCCGGATGTCTCATCTACGGTGGACTTGGAGCACATACAGGGTTTTTGCGTGGTCTCTTCAAGTTTAGTTTTCTCAGCCACATCCTGGATTCCTCATCTGTAGGTCGGCGATGGAGACTCTACCATTGGTCACAAGAACTGTCCCTTTTTATTTTGGCTGCATGTTCAACACACTGTTGTTGAAGCCACAAATTTAGCTCTGTCTGGTTGTTATTGCAGCCGTGAACAAGTACCAGAGCTACGCAAGGACATTTTAGAAAATGCAACTTTAACATTAGTTAAATATCTGTTAAAAATAAAGCAGGATTAGCTAACTTGGGTACAAATTATTAGCCTTTGGGACTAACTAGGTTACTGCTACTTCTGCTACCTCACCGGAAGTTACACCCATAATCATTTCTACAGTAACACCCCTGAAATAAGGTGGATTCCTTTGGCGTGGTCCAGATGTTTGACGCCCTCGTATTGTACTGTATCCCCCTGGGCTTTTCCAGGTGTTCAGACATCATGGATGAATCCAGCTGGAGAAAAAGGAGGAACAAAAGGACACATTTGTATTGACTCCGCAAAACATATGTGGTCAAATGCCTCCCAGAGTGCCACGGCAAGTGATTTGATTGATCGGGGATCACGACGCGTCTTGGTGGTTGTTTTAAACTGTTTCTCACAGTGCGATGCAAAAACATGGAGCAGGAACGCAAAAAATCCACGTGTAAAGTTTGTATGTGAGATATTTTAGTATGTTCGAAACCTTAGTATGAAACCATTAATACGTGAATCGCAACACTGGACACTACAGCAGCGTAAATATCCTACAATGCAATTCAGTAGTGATGACAATGTTCATAACAGACATTGACAGATAGTTCTGTAACATCAATAACGCTTCAATTTAATATATAGTAGTATATGATTTCACTTTGCTAGGCATGATATACATTTTAAATTAGCTCAGATTTTGATTCTTACAAACGTTTGTTGTGGTCACGAGGTTGGCACGAGTTACCATGGTGACACGTCTGCAACTGGCAAGGAGGCTCTCAGGAAGTGATGACGTAAATTACTGCTCAGTGCATCCAAAAACGTACATACTACCGTTTATTCACACAAAAGTATGTTGATAGTACACATACAGGGTATGTAGTGCATGCAATTTCAGACAAAGCCCAGGTGTAAACTGGGTCAAACCCTGTCTGTCTCTTCTCATTTCCTGTTTAACTCGCTGTGTGTAGAAATACTTAATTCTGTTTTTAAACTGTATATTTTAATGTATTTGTTTCTTTTTCAGGGTTTAACTGTCGTGTTCAGAAGCCCAGAGGACCCCGAGATCCTCCAGCTGAGTGGAGCCGACTGGAGAGATGAACTGGTTAAACTGGACTGGTTTCCAGTAGACTGGTAGACTGGACCAGTGCAGGACAAAGATTGTTATTTAGAACTGAACTGAGTGGAGCTGGACTGTCAGACTTTGTTGTGATGTGATTTTTGTTGTGTTTTTCATCTGACATCATTGTGATCTGATCAGATGTCTGTAAATATTTCTGCTCTGTGTGCTTTATAAATGTTTTATTTTAACCTCTCAAGTCCCAGGGTGCTGGAAGGTGTGGTTCACCAAGACAGACACCCCAAATAAATCAAGAATAGCTCCACAACTACCAGGTCTTTATGCATGATCTTGGTCTCTATGGATAGGTAAGACCTCAGAGAATCCATCCCATATCAGTAACAGTGTGACTGTTAGTATGCCTGAATGACCTGTGATGAACTAGAGGAAAAATTTATCCTCACCTAAAATGTTTTGTAGATTAGACAGAGGAAACCACCATTATAACAATAATATCATGTACATAGCTGCCACTGAATACATTCAGCAACTCCTTGACTACAACTGTGCCAAAGCAGATATAAATAACACAAACCTCATAGATTCTACAAAGGTTTTAGTCAGGATAGGACCAGGAGGACTCTCCATTTGGCCACTTGCTACCTCTTGAAAGGGAATCTGGCTCTAAAATCCTCCTGATATCCACTACAGGAGGCTATGTGCACACAATGGAGCCTTTGGCCATGACATTTACCCTGGACATCATCACGTTCTGCCATTGGGGGGGGTCTTCTCTTTTGGTGGGTTGGGGGGGGGGGGGGCCGCCCCCTCTCCCCCCCCACTCCAAAAACAAATGGGGTCTGGTTGCTGGGGGGGTGGCCCCTTTCCCCCTTCCCCCCCCCCCCCGGCCCCCCCCCCAACCCCCCCCCCCCCCCCCCCCCCCCCCGCGTCCTCCGCGGGCCCCCCCCCCCCCCCCCCCCCTCTCTCCTTTTTTTTTTTTTTTCTTTTTTTTTTTCTGTTCTGCTTGTACCGTGTATAATTTAACAACAAAGTGAAAAAATTGAATTTCCCCAAGTGGGACTAATAAAGGACTATCTTCTTCTTCTTCTTCTTTGCACACAATAAAATCAATAAAAACAACTTCATTGTATCATTTTGGACTCTAAATGCAATGGTTTTATTATAATAATGAAATTTGATCAACTAAAACATAGATAACAAATAAGACCAATAGCAATGTAACAGATAACAAAAAGCAATCCAAAGTCAAGTATGTACATTTGATATAAAAATGGTCAAAAATATTATAAAGTCAAAATACACTTTCTTGTGTGATGATTTTGTAACTAAATAATACTGACTCATTGCCAAACAAACATTGCTTGGGTCCATCAGGTAAAAGAGGTTAAAAGTGTGTGAGATGCTTTGACAAACTGCCTGATGAGGATTTTACATGTGAATTTTTCAGATATATGTTAGTTACTGTTGCCAGGTTGGACCAATTTGACAAAAAGAAACTGTTTAGCTGGGTGCAACAGTGAGTATTAGATACAGCAGCTTCTGGGTGCCAGACACTGAGGGGTACAATATGAGATGGAAGGATTTATTCATGATGATAAACTTTACTCAGGTAACTTTTCCCGTTAGACGTTGTGTATATCAAAATGAATAACAGCAAAATGTGGAGTGGTACGCAGCCTTACTGAGAACAGACAAAATCATGCAGGTTCACCAGAAACTGTTTCAGTGTAAATTAAACAAAAACTTTACAAAGTATCTTGAGAATGAGAATGAACTGATAATCCAATAATACATATTATTCTACATAATGAGTATGTAGTAAGGACCAGTGTGTAACATGTAGATGGATCTATTGGCACTGAATATAATGTTAATAAGTATGTTTTCTTTAGTGTATAATCACCTCATAATAAGAATTTTGGTTAGCTTAGAATAAGACATTTATATTCACATAGGGACTGGGTCCTGTACTTGTTGCACCGCCATGTTTCTACAGTAGCCCAGAACAGGCAAACCAAACACTGTTAACTTTTCCTGCTTGGGGCAGAGTCAGTAATGTTACTCACTCCTGTCGCTGCCACTCTCTCTCTCTTGCTTCATCACTCACTTCCCACATACACACACTGGCTCAGCTCCAGCCGACTCTAGAGAGAAGTATTCATGTCTTCCAGCGTAGCTCTCCAGCACACTTGGCACATGGAAGAGGCTTCAGTTGGTTGAAAGCTCCTCTTCTCACCACTAGATACCACCAGATCGTCACAATAGACCTTTAAGTATATTTTGATGCTCATACTTTTGGACTTTTACTGAAGTAAATAGGTTGAATGCAGGACTTTTACTTGTAAAGTATTTCTATTCTGTAATATTAGTACTGTCAGCTGACCACCAGGAGGCAGCAGAGACGCATAAAGGAGAGACCCACAAACTGTGTTTCTAATACTGTAAAATGATAGTTACAGCTACACACGCACGCACACACACACACACACACACACACACACACACACACACACACACACACACACCATGGATCAGTATCAGAGCCAAGACGAGTGTAAAGGAAGAGAAGGAAAACACTCAGAGACGAAGAAGGTGGTTTCAATTAAACCTTTGGCTTGGACTCTGTGTGTGTGTGTGTGTGTGTGTGTGTGTGTGTGTGTGTGTGTGTGTGTGTGTGTGTGTGTGTGTGTGTGTGTGTGTGTGTGTGTGTGTCTGTGCGTGCGCATGCGTGTGTGTGACATCATTAGGTCATGAAAGATATCAGAGGTGATTCAACACACACACAACCTGTACAACATGCTGTGAGTGTGTGTTTTGTGTGTGTTAAATCCTTTGCAACCACAAGACCTTCCTGCACTCCCATCATGCTTTGCTGCAAGCATGGGACTCTTCCAACACACACACACACACACACACACACTTGTCCGTCACTCATTCTGATTCTCCAAAACCACTAAGTGCAGCTGTGTGTTGGGAACTACTGGCAATAAATGTAGAGTGTGTGCTTTATGGCAGCACACACACACACACACAAGTCAGGTCGTGGGTGTTGTCTCTGTGAATGGAGGAGAGACCACAGGCATCCAGATAGAAATAGACAGAGATGATGGAGGAAATTAATAAAAAAGAGCTGTTGTGTCATCATGTCTGTGATTGTGGTGGAGAGTAAATAAGTACATTTACTCATGAACTGTACTTAAAGCTTCAGTAGGCAGAAAGTTTTTGGAATCACTGGGCAACAATTCCATAATAATCTTTCACTTTAATGCAAAAATGTAATGCAACACAACACAACAATGTAACGCAGCAATGTAACGCATGGTAATGCAACAACGTAACACAACATAATGTAACAAAGTAACACAACAACGTAGTGCAACAACCTAATGCAACATCATAATGCAAAAATGTAATGCAACAATGTCATGTAACAATATAACGCAGCAACGTAACGCAACAACGTCACGAAACAACGTCATGCAACAATGTCACGCAACAACGTCACGCAACAACGTCACGCAACAACGTCATGTAACAATGTAATGCAACAACGTAACGCAACAACGTAACGCAACAACGTCATGTAACAATATAACGCAGCAACGTAACGCAACAACGTCATGCGACAATGTCACGCAACAACGTCACGCAACAACGTCACGCAACAACGTCACGCAACAATGTAACGCAACAACGTAACACAACAACGTAACGCAACAACGTCATGTAACAATGTAACGCAACAACGTAACGCAACAACGTAACCCAACAACGTAACGCAACAACGTCATGTAACAACGTAACGCAACAACGTAACGCAACAACGTAACGCAACAACGTCACGCAACAACGTCACGCAACAACGTAACATTAAAATTAACGCAACAACGTAACGCAACAACGTAACGCAACAACGTAACGCAACAACGTAACGCAACAACGTAACGCAGCAACGTAACGCAACATTTCACGTGGGACACAGACAGCGGTCTCCCGGGTGAATGTCCTGTGTTTGTTTGACCCACCTGACCTTAGTGGAGTTTTGTCAGCACCCCTCAGCATTGGACTGACACACGGAGTTGCCCTCCGACAACATGTCAATATACGCTGGATACATGCATAGTGTCCTTTCAAAATAAACTTCTGTTGTCACAGGAAATTAGGTTTAGGCAGCACTACCACTTAGTTAGGGTTAGGAAACGGTCCTGGTTGATGTTAACGTCACTGACTAGCAACTCGTGACTCTCGGAACTGACGATGCCGATGGGTTACATGACTAAAGACTGATGTGATGAAATAAGTCAACGTTACTTTTAGTTTCACACAGGACATGAACAGCGACCTCCTGGGTGAAAGTCCTGGTGATAGAGAGGGAGAGCATGGATGATAGAGTGATGAGAGTTAACGGAGAAGAGAGGGAGAGCGGTGTGAGATGGGAAAAGAAAGTGATGAAGAGAGAGAGATGAGATGGACTGATAGAGTGATGAAAAAAGACAGATAGTGATTTAAGAGAGAGAGAGAGAGTCGTCCTGCCACCAGGCCTTGTTGCTAGGCAACTGAGCAGCTCCTCTTTGAAGTTTTCCCTCATTGTTTTTTTTTTTTTTTTTTTTTTTTTGAACAATCAGGTCAGACCGAGGCTCAGTGGTAACCATGGTAACCACCTCAGCAACCAAGCCTGGCGGCCGTCCCGCCATCGACCAGAGAGAGACACAAAGAGCTTTCTGCCCTGACTGCAGGCTCTCAGGCAGACTGTCCTGTCAACATGTGCTTCAGCTAGAGGGAGGAGACATCAGGTTGTAAACACAACATCTAACATATTGTCATCTTATAGACCGCAGGGGAAAGTGGGGTTCAAGTACTATTTTGCGGTACTTTTCTTGAGTATTTTCATTTTCTGTGATGAAAGCCTTGTGTTTGTTGGACCCTCCTCCCCCCTTTAGATGCCCTGGGTTGGCATGAAAAGGTGTATAAGTGGCAGAACAATAGGTAAGGTGTTAAGCTTGCAACGAGCACACCTCTCTTTATATCCGTGTCTTGCTCTTGTTCTGACTGTACTGTAAACACATCCACATATACATGCTGTGGTAAGAGTTAACAGCGTAGAATAAAATTAAAAAAGACCTCTTATGGTGGATGGGTCCAACAAATACTAGACTTTTAACCAGGAGACCTGTGTTCAGAGCTATTGTCTACCAGTGTTTTGTTTTGTAAGTCAGTGACTTTTATCATGTGTATTTTGTTGATGTTTGTGATGTGTTTTCCGTACATGTTTTACTTAGTTAACGTACTTATATTATTATTTATTATATAAGTCCAACCATGACATTTTCCCTTACCCTAACTTAGAGGTTTTCTTGGCTGAACCTGACTGTGGACACTTGCTTGGTGTACAAATGACACACAAAAACACAAAAATGCATTCTCACGACACACGAAATGTCCATGTAAGAGACGTTTCAGGAGACCCGCGTTTGAGACTGTTGTTGACCGGTGTTTTCTTTTGTAAGTTACATCAGCGACCTGTTTCTTGTGTTTTTTGTTGATGTTTGTGACGTGTTTACTGTCATCGTTCCCGTACGTGTTTTACTTAGTTTATATACCTGTTTTATCCCGGCCGTGATGTTTTCCCTTAACGTAACGAAATGGTTTTCTTGCCTGAACCTGACTGTGGACATTTACATTGTGAGCAAAGGACATGAGAAAAATGCATACTCATGATTCACAAAGTGTCCTTGTAATGGACATCAGACTTAAGATACCCGTGTTTAAGACCATTATTGACTAGTGTTTTGTTTTGTAAGTTACGTTAATGACTCATGTGAGTTTGTAACATGTCTTTTACTGATGTTTGTGAGATGTTTGTGATGTTTGTGAGATGTTTTCTATAGCTGTTTCCTTATGTGTTTTACTTTAAGCCCAACAATGACGTTTTCCCTTACCCTAACTAAGTGGCTTTCTTGCTTGAACCTAACTACGGACATTTGTGTGGTTGTACAAATGAGACGTGAAAACGCTAAAATGCGTACTCGTGACACGTGAAATGTCTGCGTAATGTCATGGTATTTATACGCCTTCCCGTGATGCCGGGTTGCTACACACAGAAGGAAAATTTTAACATTGAGAGCAACTCGAAACTGGAGTGTGATCATTGTGTCGTGGTTGTGTTTTATGCCTTAAGTCTGTTTGGGTTCTGGTTAATAAACTGTCACACACACACACACACACACACACAATACACACACGCAGAGATGTGTTGGATATCAGTCAAACCTCAGACTAGTAAAAAATAAATAAAAACAGAGACACACACAGAATTCATTCATTTCTGTGGCTTCAAACTTGTAAACTACACACACACACACACACAGGTCCAGATGTGTTGTGTAATAGTAGCAGGGATGTAAAAGGAGGAAGCATACAGTAGGTCCTGCAACCACAACCACACACACACACAGGCCCATTGTCATGCATGCTGCTGGCTGTTTCACGCCGACTTAAAGAGATTAACGGGCGATCGGCATCAATTTACACTGAAGGGGTGGGGGGTGGGGTGAGAGACGCTGGAGGGGGGAGGGGGAAATGTTTTCAGAGAGTAAAAGAAAAACAAGATAGAGGAAGAGAGACTGATAATGTTGTTAATTCCCCTTTCAGAGTTTCCATCCAGATGTAGTTTAACTTCTAATCTCAATGAAACCTTCAGAATAAAAGCCGACTGAAGTCTTGTTTCCAACCTCTCCTGTTGTGTAAAAGTATAATATCTATAGTAGACTGGAATACACTATAAATATACCACTACTACTGCAACTAGCATTAAAAAAATCTAAATTATAAACATAGAATAGCCCACTAAATACATTAGCAAGTGTGTGCAAGTCACTGTGTTTTATTTTGTAATGAAAAGTAGTAAATGTGTAAATGTAGCTGTGCTAACTTGAGCATGTTTGAGGCTATTCCAGACTAAAAGAGACGGGGGACGGTTGAGACGAAGCTGTAGAGCTGAGCTCTCAGTCGGACCGAGCTGAGGTGTTGTAGAGGGTCACTGCTTTAGGAGGCAACAGCCGGTCAGTGCCATGAAAGCACCACAGAAGAAGAGGTGATTCAAAAAGCTCAAACCGATAGCGCCTCCTCATCACTGCTTCGCTCAGTCAGTTTCGGTTTTTTACCTTACAAGCACTTTTTAATTTCCTGTGTTACCACTCTTTGTTATTTATGCACAGCTTGAAAAAGAGCATAAGAGGTGGATGGAAACATCTCCTGGAGTATTAATTCATACATTACATGTTATGCAACATAAACCTCAGGAAAAAAGGTAATCATTTCATTTTTATTACATTTTATGTCCACATACAGCTCTACATACTCTTCTTCTTCTGGATGTACATGAAGTCTGATGCTCTCTGCCAGACTGGAGGCACTGAACGCTGCAAAAATACCCTTAGTGAGGAAAGGAAACAAAGTAAAAGGAAAGGAAAGGAAAAGAACTAAAAGGAAAGGAAACAAGTGAAAAGCAAAGGAAAGGATACTAACAAAAAGGAAAGGAAAGGAAACAAAGTAAAAGGAAAGGAAAGAAAAGGAAAGGAATGGAAAGGAAAGGAAACAAAGTAAAAGGAAAGGAAGCAAACTAAAAGGAAAGGAAGCAAAGTAAAAGCAAATGAAAAGGAAACAAACAAAAAGCAAAGGAAACGGAAGGAAACAAAGTAAAAGGAAAGGAAAGGAAAGGAAATGAAGGGTAAGGAATGAAAGGAATGGAAAGGATAAGATAAGATAAGATAAGAGGAAAAGGAAGAAAGGAAATGAAATGAATGGAAAGGAAAGGAAAGGAAAGGAAAGGAAATGAAGTAAGGAAAGGAAATGAAATGAATGGAAAGGAAAGGAAAGGAAATGAAGTAAGGAATGAAAGGAATGGAAAGGAAAGGATAAGATAAGATAAGATAAGATATTCCTTTATTAGTCTCACAGTGGAGAAATTTACATACAAAGGAATGGAAAGGAAAGGAAATGAAATAAGGAATGGAACGGAAAGGAAAGGAAATGAAGCAAGGAAAGGAAAAGAATGAAAAGGAAAGGAAACAAAGTAAGGAAAGGAAATAAAGTAAAAGGAAAGAAAAGAGGAAACAGTGTAAAGAATAGAGAAGGCGTAGATGAAAAGAGGAGAGGGCTAGACCCCTCAAGTGGCTTCAATTAAGTAAATTACAGAGACAGAAACAGAGAGAGAGAAAGAGGGAGAAGGAAAAACCAGAACTGTCAGACCCAGAGCTGATTACAGGGTGAACCCTCAGAGCCATGCAGGATCTAACCTCCAGTCTAAACCTGAACCTGAACCCAGCCCCAAGTCCGAGTTATTTTAGGCTCCAGCTGCTGGAAACACTGAGTCTGCTGCTTCAGACCACAGCAGCAGGTCTGAAGTCACTCTGAGTCCACATTTCTCTCTCTGAGTATCTGAGTCTATGAGCCCCAAACACACACTTTTACTGGGTATTTGACACATACCAGAAGGATCCACCTCAGCTCTGGTTCAGAACTAGCGGCAATGAAGGCCGACTGCCGTGTGGCCTCACGTCCCCTTTGTCTCGGCCCAAAAGTTGCACTTGAACACACCACAGAGACTACAGCCGACGGCCAGCTAGCATGTACGTCCGCTCCTTTGTGAGAGGAAATAACTGTCCACACCAGCAGGTGGCGGTAGTCTGTATTCATCATTTAAAAAGGGAAACAGGAAGACCGAGGACGACGGGTTTCAGAGTTATAAACACACTGCAACCACATTTTATGTTAAACTTTCAATTTGACATTGAAATCTCAGGAAAGAAAACTATTGATTGACCCCTCTGGCATAAACTAATATTGATCAGAGTGTTTCTTCCTGTTAGTTCTCATCGTTTCTCTCTCATTTCAGACACAACATGACGCCACCACTGCCCTCTGAAACCTCTTATTTCTAGTAGCTGACGCCGCATCATGACGCCTTTTCGCTACGTTGAGCAAAGCCCGACATTGGATGCTGCACGCTGCGGCGAGCGCAGCTCAAACTGCGGCGTGTCGCCAGCACAGCTGCTGGCTTCCGCCGGTATTCAGGTATTTCTTAACCTTTAATTGTGATGAAATATGCTCCTCTTAAAGTCACTGTTAACGGTTTTAACTGTCTCATGTCTGACCTCTTTGTGACCAGCTGAATAATGTACTGAGTTCCTGCTCCTGGGCCGATGGAGCAGACTGATATCAGCAGTTTCAGGGAATGACAGCGTTTTTCTCTCTGTAAATGTAAATACACACCTGTACGCAGGTGAAGCTCTGATATACTCAACCTTTGACCTTTAATCATCCTCTACGTGTCCTGATCAGTCTCTGTCTGTCTGTCTGTCTTTCTACCTGTCTGTCAGTCTTTCTACCTGTCTGTCTTTCTACCTGTCTTTCTACCAGTCTGTCTGTCGTTCTACCAGTCTGTCTTTCTACCCGCTGTCTGTCTTTCTACCAGTCTGTCTGTCTTTCTACCTGTCTGTCTTTCAACCAGTCTGTCAGTCTTTCTACCAGTCTGTCTTTCTACCTGTCTTTCTACCAGTCTGTCTGTCTTTCTACCAGTTTGTCTTTCTACCAGGCTGTCTGTCTTTCTACCAGTTTCATCTTTCTCCTCTGTCTTTCTACCTGTCTGTCTTTCTACCTGTCTTTCTACCAGGCTGTCTGTCTTTCTACCAGTCTGTCTTTCTACCTGTCTTTCTACCAGTCTGTCTGTCTTTCTACCAGTTTGTCTTTCTACCAGTCTGTCTTTCTACCTGTCTTTCTACCAGGCTGTCTGTCTTTCTACCTGTCTTTCTACCAGTCTGTCGGTCTTTCTACCTGTCTTTCTACCAGTCTGTCTGTCTTTCTACCTGTCTTTCTACCAGTCTGTCGGTCTTTCTACCAGTCTGTCTGTCTTTCTACCTGTCTTTCTACCAGTCTGTCTGTCTTTCTAACTGTCTTTCTACCAGGCTGTCTGTCTTTCTACCTGTCTTTCTACCAGGCTGTCTGTCTTTCTACCTGTCTTTCTACCAGGTCTGTCTGTCTTTCTAACTGTCTTTCTACAGGTCAGTCTGTCTTTCTACCTGTCTTTCTACCAGTCTGTCGGTCTTTATACCTGTCTTTCTAACAGTCTGTTGGTCTTTCTACCTGTCTTTCTACTAGTCTGTCTTTCTACCAGTCTGTTGGTCTTTCTACCTGTCTTTCTACTAGTCTGTCTTTCTACCAGTCTGTCGGTCTTTATACCTGTCTTTCTACCAGTCTGTTGGTCTTTCTACCTGTCTTTCTACTAGTCTGTCTTTCTACCAGTCTGTTGGTCTTTCTACCTGTCTTTCTACTAGTCTGTCTTTCTACCAGTCTGTCGGTCTTTCTACCTGTCTTTCTACCAGTCTGCCGGTCTTTATACCTGTCTTTCTACCAGTCTGTTGGTCTTTCTACCTGTCTTTCTACTAGTCTGTCTTTCTACCAGGCTGTCTGTCTTTCTACCTGTTTTTCTACCAGTCTGTCTTTCTACCAGTCTGTCGGTCTTTCTACCTGTCTTTCTACCAGGCTGTCTGTCTTTCTACCTGTTTTTCTACCAGTCTGTCTTTCTACCAGGCTGTCTGTCTTTCTAACTGTCTTTCTACCAGTCTGTCTTTTTCTACCTGTCTTTCTACCAGTCTGTCTGTCTTTCTACCTGTCTTTCTACCAGTCTGTCTGTCTTTCTACCTGTCTTTCTACAGGTATGTCTGTCTTTCTACCAGTCTGTCTTTCTACCTGTCTTTCTACCAGTCTGTCTGTCTTTCTACCTGTCTTTCTACCAGTCTGTCTGTCTTTCTACCTGTCTGTCTTTCAACCAGTCTGTCAGTCTTTCTACCAGTCTGTCTTTCTACCTGTCTTTCTACCAGTCTGTCTGTCTTTCTACCAGTTTGTCTTTCTACCAGTCTGTCTTTCTACCTGTCTTTCTACCAGGCTGTCTGTCTTTCTACCTGTCTTTCTACCAGTCTGTCTGTCTTTCTACCTGTCTTTCTACTAGTCTGTCTGTCTTTCTACCAGTCTGTCTTTCTACCTGTCTTTCTACCAGGCTGTCTGTCTTTCTACCTGTCTTTCTACCAGGCTGTCTGTCTTTCTACCTGTCTTTCTACTAGTCTGTCTGTCTTTCTACCAGTCTGTCTGTCTTTCTACCTGTCTTTCTACAGGTCTGTCTGTCTTTCTACCAGTCTGTCTGTCTTTCTACCTGTCTTTCTACCAGTCTGTCTGTCTTTCTACCTGTCTTTCTACTAGTCTGTCTGTCTTTCTACCAGTCTGTCTTTCTACCTGTCTTTCTACCAGGCTGTCTGTCTTTCTACCTGTCTTTCTACCAGTCTGTCTTTCTACCTGTCTTTCTACCAGGCTGTCTGTCTTTCTACCTGTCTTTCTACTAGTCTGTCGGTCTTTCTACCTGTCTGTCTTTCTACCTGTCTTTCTACTAGTCTGTCTGTCTTTCTACCAGTCTGTCTTTCTACCTGTCTTTCTACCAGGCTGTCTGTCTTTCTACCTGTCTTTCTACTAGTCTGTCGGTCTTTCTACCTGTCTGTCCGTCTGTGTGTCTGCGTCATTGTCTCTCTGATGGAGTTGTAGCCGGCAGCAGCTCGTCTGACTCTGACTCATCAGACTGTCAGGATGTGACTAATCTGTAATCACACACGTATGTTTTTTACTGTTACTTTAAATAAACTGTGAGAATCCTCTAATTCCCTCCCAACCACCAAGAAGTAAAAAGGAAATATACTTTTCCACATTTAAAGTATAATAATATGTAAAGTTAATGTTTGACTGAGTATATTTTTACTATATCAGTATACTCACAGCATATTTCTTTATACATGGAACCAAGCCAACCAGCTAGGAGATGAATCGTACACATAAAACATTTGATTCACAGAAAACGAAAAAAGCCAAAGGTACAAGATGGTGTACATAATTATTTTAAGAGTGAAGAAACTACTCATCCCATAAACCATTGCAAATGGTGACTCTGCCTCTGGAAACTCCTTCAAGACAGATTCAGCAACTGCATGCCTTATTTCTCACCTCAAATGATTGCAGAAACGACATTTCAGTGAACTATTTTCATATCATAATTTTATAAAACCCATGACTCAAGTTGTACATGTAAACACACTTTTTGAATACATTGGTTAATGTGCTAAGTGTAAAAATATTGGTACAGATTAAAGTTTAATTTACTCCCATAGAAAGACTGCTAGTTTGACGGCTAAAGTAAAAGCACGACATATATATCAAGTGAATGCTAGCTTGGGAGATAGCCGCAGCTAGCCTTATCAAAAGCCCTCATTGTTATCTGTATGAAACGTCTTTTTGATCAAGTGACATTTTGGTTATTCAGTTTGTTATTCGACATAATTAAATAAACCAACGGCTAAATTAACTCATGATGGAGAAAAAGAAAAAAAAAAACTGTAAACTAAACCCCAGCTAAAGGTAGCTAGCTTAGCATAGAGGTAGCTGCCCTCTTTTTTTTTAAGCCTTTTTAATTTATTTTTTACTTTTTAAAATTTTGTCTTATTTGGCATAATGTTACCCAAATAGATTAATTACTAATTACGATATAAGTCTAAATAGATAAGTCATATTTGAGTAGTAATTTGAGAAAAGAAAGTTTGCCAAATCATGATCAAATATATTATATATAATTCTACATTTTTTTGACAGTCAACATTATGGAGACATTTCACAAAAAGAGCAGTCAACACAAATGCCTTTTTTTTTTTAATTTAAGAAGAAAATTACTTGTAATTTCACATCTATGTAATATTTTAAAAGAAACTCCCTTTGTTTTATTGGGGGAGTTTTTCGTTAGTGGTTTCACTGGTGTCCCTGAACTTCTGCTGTTGTTTATCACTGATTGCTGACAGTCAATAAAGCAAAGCTATGTGACAAATGGGGAGCGCTTGCTGTATGTCAGGGGCTGTCCTGGGCTTCAAACTAAACAGAAAAAAGTGGGGATACTTTTATTTTGTAACTAGGAAGATGAGAAAAACAAGCACACCCAATAAGATGGTGCAGGAAGGAGAAAAAAGGGACCATCTTGATCAAAGTGAAGTGTTTGTTTGACTAACAAAGTTAGCAGACAGCAATGGACTTCACGTGATAATATTCACAATTTAGATTAATTCTATGGAAAAACATTTTGATTGTTTTGATAGGTGGAACCTTACGGACTAAAGGAATATAAATAATGGAGGAAAGGACAGATATTCAGAGTTTATGACCAATTCAAAGGTAGACAGTCAACACTTTTTCTTCGTCTCTAATGCTAACTAGCTTAACATACAGCTAACTAGATTAACATACAGCTAACTAGATTAACATAAAGCTATCTAGATTAACATAAAGCTATCTTAACATAAAGCTAACTAGTGTAATATAACGCTAACTATCTTAACATAAAGCTAACTAGATTAACATAAAGCTAACTAGTGTAATATAACGCTAACTAGCTTAACATAAAGCTAACTAGATTAACACGCAGCCAACTAGATTATTATAAAGCTATTTAAAGCTAACTAACTTAACATAAAGCTAATTTGATTAATATGAAGCTAACTACATTATCATGAAGCTAACTGTCTCAACATAAAGCTAACTAGATTATCATGAGGCTAACTAGCTTATCATAGAGCTAACTAGATTAATATAAAGTTAACTAGATTATCATGAGGATAACTAGCTTATCATAGAGCTAACTAGATTAATATTAAGTTAACTATATTATCATGAGGATAACTAGCTTATCATAGAGCTAACTAGATTAATATTAAGTTAACTAGATTATCATGAGGCTAACTAGCTTATCATAGAGCTAACTAGATTAATATAACGTTAACTAGATTATCATGAAGCTAACTAGCTTATCATAGAGCTAACTAGATTAATATTAAGTTAACTACATTATCATGAAGCTAACTATCTCAACATAAAGCTAACTAGATTATCATGAGGCTAACTAGCTTATCATAGAGCTAACTAGATTAATATAAAGTTAACTAGATTATCATGAAGCTAACTAGCTTATCATAGAGCTAACTAGATTAATATTAAGTTAACTAGATTATCATGAAGCTAACTAGCTTAGCAGTAGTTGCCTAAATTCAGTGGTATGTAACTAAGTGCATTTACTCAAGTATACACTTATGGTACTTTAGTCTTTTCTTTTCATGCCACTTTCTACTTGTCGTCCACTAATAATCTTATAATCTTACATCTTAATAAAGGTTCATCTTATCTTATCTTATCTCAGAGGTAAATATTGTACTTTTTACTCTACTATGTTTATTTGAGTTAGTATTTACTCTTCAGGTTAGTATTTTTGCCCATAAAACATATTAAGAGTTTTTAAAATATGATGTTTTATTTTAAATTTAACAACCTAACAGTTTATTCAAGTACAGATGAAACATTAGTCCATTAATTGATTAGTTATTTGGCAGAAAATTAAATTGAAGCTATGATTCTATGATTTTTCATGTTGGTTCCAAGTTCAAAAATGTGAAGGTTTTCTGCTTTTCTTATTATTATTCCAATAGTCTTTATCTTTATTTTTTGGTATTTTTTACACCAGTAAAATCCGCCTCTGACATAAATGCACAAGTAAAAATAATCTATATATATAATAAATAATATTAATATATTATATAATTATATATAATAATATATAATATATATCTATATATAATTAATATATATAATATTAATGTAACAGTCACAGGGGACATTATTTCTGCAATGAATACTTTTAATACTTCGTATTTTCCTGATTATAATTGCATACTTCTACTTCACTAAGTTATTTTTTCAATGAAGGACTTTCAGTTGTAGTCATATTGTTGTAGTTATATTTTCACAGTGAGGTATTAATACTTTTACTTAAGTAAAGGATCTGAATACTTCCTCCACCACTGCTTAAGTTTCATGTAATTTGGTGGTTAAGGTCTTTTAAATCACATACCTAAACATATTTAATTGTAAATGAATATATTATATTCTGTCTTTGTACATTTATTTTTGTCATTCATCTTACTCTTTTGTAATTTCTCCATCTCTGTCTTAATGTTTGTTTATTTTCCACGTCTGTTTTTATTTAAATAGAATTGAAGTAGAAATAGAAATACAAGAATATGTAACATGTAAATTCTGTCCATAATGCTACAATATAAACAATACATGTAAAGAAATAGGTACAGCAAGTATAATAAGTACTAAAATTAAAAATAACAATAATAAATGGGATCTATTAAATATGTTAAATATAAATGCCAGAATGGTATAAATAAGAAATGAATAAGAATATTTCTTGAATGTACAGTATAATCGCAGTATAAATGACTGTACTGTGCAGTACAATTTGTCTTTTCTTCCTTCTCTTCTCCTTCCATATTGTTTTCCTCCACATATCTCCCTCCCTCCTCCATATATATATATATATATATATATATATATATATATATAAAAGATAGTATTTTTGTTTGCTTTCTTTTCTGCCTCTTCCACAATTTCCCAACTTGGGATCAATAAAGTATCTATCTATCTATCTATCTATCTATCTTTCTTCGACCTCTATACTGTATTCCCGTGTTTCTTCACTCCTCCATCTCTGAATCTTTTTATATTTCCATGCAGCTCCTCACTCCCCCTCTTATATATATCTCTCTATATATGCATCCCTGCATCTGTCTGTATATCCCCCTCTCTCTCTCTCTCATTGAGGACCTTGGTCTCTCTCTCAGTCTCTCTCCACATCTGGCTTTGGGAGGGGAAAAACAGCAGATTAAGGAGCTGGACTGAACCAAAGGGTGTTTTTTATAGGGGTGGAACAGCTGCTTGGCTATCTAAAAACATTATCTCTACTACTTTAACATTATAACAACGATTTATTCTCCTTTATATTAATAATATTACTGTCAGTGGCTGGTTGAGCCTTTAATACACTGAAAAATTGATATTGAGTTGGTTTAATTGACCTCCTTTAATTGGCAAGCCCCCCTCCCACTCGGGTGTGGAGTGGTACGATCCAGATGGGGGGCTGGCTGTGGCGGAGCAGCGGCAGACCGAGCCGAGCCAAGCCGAGGCAGGCTGTGTGTGAACGGGGGAGACGCGCCGCGCCGCTCCGCTCTCACATCGCTCTACTCTGGATTATTCTTTCACCTTTTAACGCAGGACGTGTTTACCTGTCCGGACTCCTCCCGCTGCCACCACCTGAGCTCCGCTCCCTCAGGGTTCATGTGAAGAGGAGAAGCAGAAGAAGAAGAAGAAGGAGGAGAAAGGCAGCAGCGGCAGCAGCGCGTGGGACTGTGGATTTAAATAACTGATTGGACTTTTCTGCGCGTTTCCGTCCAGGTAAGACCGGGGCTTTCTGGGGGGTTTTGTGTGGAGAGGTTGGGGGGTTCTCCGTGTCCGGGTGCCAGATAGATCTGAGGGTAGCGGTGGTGGAGGTGGTGGTGAAGGGGGGTGTATGTGTGTGGATGTTTGGGGGGGAAAACGCCTCGTCTCCCCGCCGCATCACCGCTCATCTGCTGCTTCTGCTCCGCGTTTTTTTACGCGTGGAAATGTCCTCTTTTCCCACTGTTTCCTCGCGCACTGGGTGGGGGTGAAGGAACAGGATTGGGTGGGGGTTTTACCCCAGGTAGGGCTGCTTTCACCCTAGGGGTATGTTGGAGGCACCCTCGGCCTCCGTTAGTGCACCGAGCGGGGCGGCTCGCTTTGCGTTACTCGTTCATTTCAAACTGTGAAATTCGGTGCGTAAAAGAGGCGATTTGTGGTTGAAAATGTGTGTTTTTCAGTGAGTGGTGAAGGGGGAGAGTGGTGGGGGAGGAGGAGAGGAGGGGGTCTGGGAGGTAGCTAGGCTCCAGACGCCGATCCATTAAAGAAGAACAAAGGGGGGAGGCAGCAGAAAAACGCTTTAAATCGCAGCTGAAACGCTTTAAAAGCGTGTAAACGTCGCTCCGAGCCGACCTCGACTCACCGTCGGCTGCTGCCCGCAAAACACGCACTGAATTCAGATGGATGTTTTTCTGAATCCGCCTTCATCCGTCCGTCCATGTGCTGAAGAGGAGCCTCCATCCTCCTGATCACACAGCCGACACTGATCGATCCGAGTTTGTGTTCCGACTAGAACCGGGATCGAACTGATCGACAGGTTATAGCTGTTCGTGTTCATCCCGCTGTGATCGATGTGGATGATCAGGCTGAAGGTTATCAATCAAAGAGGCATTCACCTGATTGATCCTAAAATAACATTCAGAGAAATCACCTGATGATCATTTTCAAATGATACCTCTAGAACTCAATCAGTGGCCTGATCAGATGATCAGTAATCATTATTCAGATTTTATCAACAATAAAGATTCTCCTGCAGGATAACATCTCTGATCAGTTGTATGATACGGGATCAATAAATATGTGAGTCAGCAGTCTGTAGCTGATAGATCATGTAATCAATATGTGATCAGTTGTATGATAATGAATGAGCAGGTTGTAAATGAGGCAGCAGCTCTCACCCACATGTGTCCTTAACAACAGATGTTTAGCTGACCAATCAATAACCTGATCAATTAAGTGGATCAGATTCACGTGAATGATGAAGGAAACTAAGTGGAGATTTATACATTTATGTATATGAACAGGACGAAAAATAACAAGAAGAGCATCAGAGTGTTTGACTGAATCCAATGTATGTTTATCTTATCAATAACCAGATTGATCAGTAGTGATTGATGTGTGTTTGACAGGGGAGGAAGTGCAGCAGATGAATAGAAGCAGATTATGGACGAATCAATTAATCATTTGAATTGATTGTTTTCTGATTTCAGCTGTGAGGATGTTCTCGAAGACTCCCCTTTAAATAACTGCAACAGGCATTTATTTTACTATTTTATGACTTTTATGTCAATCAGTCAAGAAAATAAATCAGCAGAATAATTGATAATGAAAGTAAACAGCAGTTCAGATTATATGGAACTGTATTAAAGCAGGAGACACTGTACTGAGACTAAAATCAGTTTTATAGCAGCTCCACATGGAGAACACACAGTTATAAGAATCAATAATCACCATAATAAGGAAAACAGCTGAATAAGTGATGAATAAAATCAGAATAAAACAGATGACGCTCATGATCTCAGATGATTGGACAAGCCCACGGTTCGGTTTCTGTTGCAGTTTTTAGTTTGGTTTGCTTTGTACATTAGGGAGAAGAACTCCAAAAAATATAAATAAATAGACAGATTGATGGTGATATTTATATATTTCATGAAGACAATACACCTTCTTCTTAATGGCCACCTCATCAAGTAATCAGCGGGCCTGTATTAATGTAACGGTGGAGCAACGGATCGCTTTTGCATCCCTTGTTCTAATAAGTAGTTTAGAAACTCTTCCAGTCAGATGAACCTTCAGCAGACCTGATAGGTTATCAATAATGAGATCAATCTGCAGTGTGATTGGTTTTATTAAGAGAGAGAAAAACAGTCACATGATCACAGTGTTTTAAACCCTCAGAATAAAGAGACGAGGATGAAGAGCTGCTGCAGTCTCACACTGAGGCTCAACACGTTTTATTTCAACACACACACATATATATATATATATATATATATATATATATATATATATATATATATATATATATATATATATATAGAGAGAGAGAGAGAGAGAGAGAGAGAGAGAGAGAGAGAGAGGTGTATTTACTGGATCAGTGTTGTCTGAAATAAATCTTTATGTTTCACTACATCTACAGCCAATCGATTCCTCAATGTATCATGATTTTTTTTATTGTTCTGATTTTATATATTTGCTTCATTTGAGTCTATGCAGAGGTAGAAGGAAGTTACCGCTTTTATTGTTGTAGTCTGACCAACAAAGTAGAAAACGGCGGAGGGTCAGCGTGGCTACGACCTGCACCCTCACATGTTAAATCCAGCGTGGTAAACACTACACATCCAGTGAAGGATGGAAACATTTGGGTTTCAGAGCTAGACATCATGTCTGAAGCTACATGCTAAAACGTTCTTGTATCGCGGTAACGTGCGGTGAAGCCGGCCATCACTCTCACCTCTGTGGTCAAATGGGCCGATGCTACAACTGTAGAGCACCATATACTGACATTTACGTTAAATGCATTCAAAAACAGAGCTGACAGGAGAGCTAGAGACGACCTTGGAGAAGTTAGAGGAAGTATACAACACAATAACGTTTCCTGTGTATGACAGAGTTAGCATGCAGCTTTAGTCGTGATGTCTAGCTCTGCTTTTTCTGCAGTGTGTGAAACACAAAGTGTTTCCATCCTTTACTGGATGTGTAGTGTTTACCACGCTGGATTTAACATGTGAGGGTGCAGGTCGTATCCACGCTGACCCGCCGCCGTTTTCTACTTTATTGTTTTGGCTCGCAGAAACCGACTGGTTTGTTTTAGTTGACGGATACAGAACGAATTTGACGCCATGTTACTCCGACTACAACAATAAAAGTGGTAACTTCCTTCTACCTCGGCATAGCTGCAAAGGAAGCAAATATATCAAGTCTGGCATTAAAAAAAATGTATTTCAAAATTGTTAAAAAAAAGTGATACATAGGTACTTTTTTCCACCCCTGATAATTCAGATAGCTGTGATCTGATGCGAACACAGCTGTTTATTGTCTGTATGTTTGTGGTTCGTTTCATCACTTTATTTGGAGAAAGCACCATGTGAGCACATCATCCTCCTGAAAGTCCTCAGACTGTATTTTAAGGAGCTGCTGTTTAGATCCATCCAGCTCTCAGTAGCTGAGTTTACATCGGCTCTGTTAGTCCACTAATAAACACAGAGACATGGAAACACTCTTTCTATTTGAAACATCTGCTACAAACCATGTTTGACAGGCCAACATTTGTTTCTGCTTTTCATCCCTTTACTGTTTTCAGATCGCACTGAAACGTCTCTGCAACTATTATGGGATGGATGGGGATGAAATGTGGCTCATCATTCAGGGTGTATAGTAATAACTGTGGTGAAAGGTCATTTGGTTGTTCCATTGCAACATCAGCGCCCAGCAGCGGAGCTACGCTTCCACCATGTTGGACTGAAAGCGACTGCTGGACGCCAGTAAAACGCCTGCCTTTCTGTTCTCAGATTCTACTGAAATGGCCTGTTTAGCAGTAACAAAAGTCTAAATATAATAAGCATAGTCAGTCCAAAATGACGGCTGTTGTCATAAAACACCAGAGTTTTGTCTCGTTGCTTCTATACTCCTTGCTGGTAGTGAACATTATACCCGCTAACCATCAGCATGTTAGCATTGTCAAGACGAGCAGGTGAAGCGTTCAGAGTCAGCTTCAGGAAATCAATAACAAAGTTCAGAGGTCAGAGGTCGCCGCTCTGTCGTGGCTCACATTACTGCCATCCTGCAGACACCTTGTAACTCTGGTTTCATGTTGCGCTCACATTGTGCATATTTCTAAATGAAGTTAATGAAATAACCACAAGCTAACACACATTGTGTATTATAGCATTCAGCACTGGAACTTTGGTTGAACTGGATTTAATCTCAGTTTATAGACGACTTCAGTTTATTTAAAGTGCTCACCAGCCAGCGACTCTCTGCACACTTTAATGGTAAAATATTCACATGTAAAAACACACTTACCGGTAAAAAACATAATATAACAACATGGTTTAGGTCAGGAAATTAAAATACAGTTCATATAGCTACAATAACCGAATTATTAAAGTAAAGATCAGCTGGATGTGACACTGGGATACACCAGAGCTCAGAGAGAAAACAGATGATTTTAAAATGTCACCAGAAAACGCCTCTCGAATTCAGTGAGTTTATTCCAAAGAAGATGAACGTCTTTTTTTTCTTAACGTATTAACAGTATAAGGACGTGATGACGTAATGAGACTGGAGATGTAGGACGGAGCCACGTAAAGCCTTCAGATTTAGAGACATCAGGACAGGAGTTTATATGTGAGGACTGAAGACATTTTGTTACTACGACCAGAGAAAAGCACTTTATTCAGGATGTTTATGAGACCATATAGAGGGATTCTGATATCAAAATTGGATAAAATATTTGTTCAGTTCAGCTGAGATACTTTTGCTGCGAGGCATCATACAAACATACGACTAACATGCTGAGCTGTGTGAGTAACCAAGAGGCAGTTTATAGTATAACATGTTAACATTAACACCATCCATCCATCCATCCATCCATCCATCGTCAACCGCTTATCCCGTTAGGGGTCGCGGGGGGGCTGGAGCCGATCCCAGCTGGCATAGGGCGAAGGCGGGGTTCACCCTGGACAGGTCGCCAGTCCATCGCAGGGCACATAGAGACAGACAACATATAGACAGACAACCATTCACACTCACATTCACACCTACAGGCAATTTAGAGTCATCAATTAACCTAAACAGCATGTCTTTGGACTGTGGGAGGAAGCCGGAGTACCCGGAGAGAACCTACGCTTACACGGGGAGAACATGCAAACTCCACACAGAAGAGCCGCAAGCTGGAATCGAACCTGCGACCCTCTTGCTGTGAGGCGACAGCGCTAACCACTACACCACCGTGCAGCCCAACATTAACACACTTATTCTTATTTTAATTAATTCTCATGTTAATGTATTTTTTCAGCGTGTTAGTCGGGAGTACTTTCACGCAGGACACGGGTATTACTCGACAAAAAAGTGATGTCATTTTTTTTTTTCTGAGCTTTCACACCGTGAATGAAGGCATCAACCAGTCATCTTGTATGGGAATCAATTCATATGTAATCCACGTAAACATGAACCAGGAAGTATAAAGAGAAGCGAATGCCGCATGGAGAGGAGGTCTGGGTGGATGGGTGCGTCAGGAAACTCCAGACTTTCACCAGGAGACCGATGTTCATGTCCTTTGTGAAACCGCGGGACACAAACTGAAGCTTTTCCTAAACCTAAGTAGGTTCCTGTGAAGACGAAAGTTTATTTTGAAAAGACTGTAGACATGTAACAAGTGGAAACTGACACGTGTAACCTTTTATAAGATATACG
>CAMQGK010000475.1:1662500-1847500 GCA_947000775.1 Pterois miles | reverse complement strand
TTTAATTTATATTTTTTTTTTTTTTAATATATATTAAATATAATTTTTTTAATATAATTTATATAAAAAATTTATATTAATGTTTGTATTTTATTTTTTTTTTAATTTATATTTAAAATTTAAAAAAATACATTTTTTTTTTAAATTAGTTTTTTTTTATATATTTTTTTTTTAAAAAAATTTTGTTTTATACATTTCCTCTTTCTTTTAATTAAATGTGTAATTTTTTTTTTTTTCTCTCTTTCTTTTAAAAAAAATTTATTATTGTTTTTTTTTTTTTTTTTTTTTTATTATAAATTTTATTTTAATATAAATAAAAATACACACAATGATGATAATACATTCCCCCACTAATTTATTTTATTTATATTAATAAAAAGCAAGAGAAAAAACAAAAGAAAATATATTTTTATTAGTAATTTTTTTGGAAGAAAAGATTCTCCCCAAAAACTGGAAAATATTTTAGAATATAATATAGAGAAAAGCCAAAACCTCCACACCACCCCCAGTAACATTTACCAGGGAGTAACTCTTCCTCAAAGTGTCCAACCTACATATCAGGGAGAATAAAAAAAAAAAAAAAAAAAAAAAAAAAAAAAACCAAAAAAAACACCCCCCAAAAACCCCAAACCAACCACAACAAAGTTGCTATGTCCACGACAAGCCACATCATCTACACGCCAAGCTACCACAAGTGGAGAGGCCTGCTAGCCTTCCATTCATGCCTACAAAACACCAAGGCACGCCTAAACAACAGGTACACCACCAAATATCCACATTCCTACCTAAAACCATCAACACACAATCACCCTATCAACTCTATATCACAACAATAAATCTAAATCTCACACAGCAAATACAAATCAAAAATACCAATCCCCATATTTTTTAGCACACAAAGAAAAGAAAACCTATACCCACAATCTTTTCACTCTTTTAACATACACGACACAACCCACACACACATCACAAAATCACTGAGAGCACTCTCCTACACCCCCACAGTTGTCCTTCTCCACCTCGGCATGCCCGGGTAACTCACCTCTCCACACCATCACCCACTTCATCCTACCCCCTCCTCCCACCAACCCCACAACACTACCCCCCCCAATTACCAACAAAAAAAAATACATTTACATCAAAAACACACACACTACCCTACCCACACACAAAACCAAACCAACAACAATCATTACACCAACACCACACACTCACACTAACAACACCCCACATAATAATACACCACCTATCCACCAACCCAACACACAATCCATTTTGACTCTAAGCCCCACCCCCAAAAACAAACACCCCCACCAACCCACCCCCCCCCCCCCCCGAAAAAGGCACAACCCGAGCCAACCCAAATCCCAGAAACAAAGATTAAAAAAAGTCAGGACAAAACAATGTGTGCAAATATATGTAGATATAATTGGCATGGTGTGTTCAAAACAGAAAAAAAAACAAAAAAAAAAGAAAAAAAAAAAAAAAAAAAAAAAAAAAGAAAAAAAAAAAAAAGAAAAGGAACGAAGAAGATGAAGAAAGAAGAGGAAAAAAAAAAAAAAAACAAACAAAAACTCCAAACAACAAAACAGGCCCCTTAACACAAACACACCACAATCTACCCCCCCTTTATCAACCTTCTCACCACAGACACCACCACCAACACGTCTACAAGCACCCACCCCACACACACCAACACCCCACAAACACAAACACCACACAAAGACAAAACCCAGAACCACACCTTAGACAACACCCCACAAATACACAATTTTTCAACCCCCTTCCCCATCATCCACACCCACCCACAAAATCCCCATTCAACACCACCAACCAAATACTAAAAACTATTTATCCCCCTATATATTTATTTATTCCTTTACCCCCCCACCACACACCACCTATTTCCCCTACACAACACAACACAATTTACTCTTATTTTCCCTCTCTCTACTTTATACCCCCTCCATACATTATAAAAATAAAACAAGAAACAAACACCCACAAAAACATAAAACCCACCTTACCACAACATACCAACACCTCAACATAATACAAAAATCACAATACATCGATAATACTTCTACCCCTATTATTTTACCTCCCTTTTTTTTTTTCCACTCAATCCATCCTACTCATATTTCACCCCCCCCCCCCACTTCCCCCCCCTTCCATCCCGGCCCCCCCTCTCACCCCCCCCACCCCCCCCCCCACCTTCCCCCCCCCCCCCCCCCCACCACAAATTCCCACCCCCACAAAAAATTTAAAAAATTTTTAGTTTCTCCAAAAACAAACCAACACACTAAATTAGAGAACAAAAAAAATATCCACCTTTTCACACAATCACCACAGCCACCTACACTTTTATCCCCACAACCAACTTACCCCTTTTATACCACCCAACCGAAACAAACAACTTTAAAATTAACCCCCTTTATTCACCACTTATTTCTCACTCCCACCACTCCCCCCACCCCCCCTTATTTCTCCCCCACACCCCCCCCCCCCCCCCCCCTTTTACTCCCCCCCCCCACCACTAATTAATTTCAAACCCCAACCCCCCCTCTTTCCTATTTCCTCCTTCACAACCATGCTTATTTAATTTTCTCCTAACAAAATTATAATCCCTTGACACAGCAAAACGCTGGAGAAACACAGCAACACACCCCCCCCACACCACACCCGCCCCCCTCACCACCCCCCACAAAGAAAGAAGTACCTAAGCAAGATCACCCACTTTTACTCCCCCCTATTCACAACAACCCCCCCACAACCTTAATACATAATACAAATATTTACCCAAGCCCCTTTTCTATTCTCCCCCATTGACAAAAAAAGAAACACCCTTTTATAATCACAACAAACCTCTTTACTACCTCATTAAAAACTTAATAATCACACTTTAGCAACACCAAGCAATATAACCCACGGACTTCAAACCTTTACAAATAAATACATGAAAGCCCAACACACACAACCTAGCTTTATTTTTAACAAATCCCCCAATGCCCCCTTTTTCTTTACATCTATAGCCTAAATTAATATCTAATTCAGAAAGAACCCCCCCTCCTCCTCCATTATTTTTAGACGGCAATTTTTTCTTTACGGACACCCCCTTACAATTATTTTCCTACATCCTATTACTCGCGCCGAAGCTAAATAATATCAACTCATTCCACAATTTCCACTTTACCTCTCCTTACTTTTCCCTATTCTTTCTCGCCCACTTTTTTATCTTCCAATCCCATATAATATACTCCCTCCAGACACAACTCCAAATTACACCCATTGCTTTCAATTACCTCCAACCCATTCCCCACCTATAATGACCATTTGACTTTTTTTTTTTCTCCGCAAGCCCCTTTATTATTTAAGAAACCCCCTTAAGCTATTTACACATTATTTTTTACCTAAACAAACCAAATTTGCATTCTCTAGTTACCCCATCCATAACTTCCACCTCTTCGCAATCCCCACCCCCAAACAATCAATCCCCCTTTTACCACCCCAACCCCACCCCTCTACTTCAGCTACTACTCCAACAGCCCACCGCGAAAGCCCCCAACACACCCCCCCCAGCGCCACAGAGAAAGCAGAATCTATTCCCCTCCTCATAAAAAGGAGAGATGAACCTGGAGTACCTCCTAAACTCCGACCTTTCACACCAGGTGCAATGACGAACATACGCATTGACGCTCGAATAGCAAACACCCTAACTCTTACAACCAACACCCCACACTCCAACCCTACCACCCACCACAACACATTCACATTTATATTTTTTTTCTTCACTTCCCCCCCGCCCCCCCTAACCCCCCCTTCCCCCCCCCCCCCCACCATTTTTTATTTTTTTTTAAATAATTAATAAATAAAATAATAAATAATAATATATATTTTCACCCATGAAAACTTTTTTTTTTTTTTTTTTAAGAGGAAATTAAAGAAACTAGGCACCCAACCAAAAAAATAAAATATTTTTTTTTTTTTTTTTTTGAAATAATGAAACTCACCCCCCAATATTTACTCCCCCCCCCCCTTTTTTTTGTTTGTTTTTTGTTTTTTTTTTTTTTTTTGTTTTTTCTTTTTTGAGTGGAGAGGGAAAAAAAAAATATTTGTGTGTTCCTCTGTGTGTGTATATACTGTGTTCTTGTTTTTAAAAGTGTGTTTAGTATAAAGAATATAAAACACACATACTCCAGGAAATCACAGCAACAAAGAAATCTACAGAAATGGATAAAAGAGGCAGAAAAATACAGAAATAAATTATCTGCCTCATTAACTTTTCCTTTAATTGAACATAATGAAGAGAAGTGTTGTTCTGTTTAATCTCCATCTGTTGTCTCTTTGCCAGATGTTGAATAAAACAAAAAACTGATACAGTATATAACATATAATGATGGATGAACACAGTTTAACACTTTGCAGGTAAAAATCCATACAAACATTTTAATCAGAAGTAATAAGAAAATCAAATAAATGAACATAAATTAAAAACGAAACGGGCAACGAACGACTAAAGTGTCCTAAAGGTCTGAACTTGTTTAGAGTGTAAAGTTGACAAACCCAGATAGTCTTGTCTAAGTTACGTCTTTGTTAAGAAAGAAGACAACGTGAAGGAAGTTTAATTTTTCTTTTCAGTAACAAACATCTAACCGTCCTTCATCATTCAGGGTGTATAGTAGTAACTGCCGTCCTTCACACAGCTCTCACTGGACAGTCCTCTCCTCTTCCAACCTGGTTTCATGGACGGTGTAGAAATAGCACATTTAAAGGACATTCCGCATGTCATGATAACACATTTTAGGCTTTTCGCCTGTTCTTTAAAGCCAAGTTGTTACCTTGAAAGGGTTGCACTTAGTTTTATGAAAAATATCATGGTTGGGCTTAAAATATATATGTAAACTACGTAAAATATGCATGTAATCAAAGTAAAATATGTCTGTGAACTTAAGTAAAATACATACATAAAGTAAAATGTGTACGGGAACTAATTAAAATACATGCAGGAACTGAATAAAATACATACTAAGTTAAATACACACATTAACTAAGTAAAATAAGTATGGGGACTAAGTGAAATATGTATGTAAATAAGTAAAATATGTACAGGAACTAAGTAAAACACTCAGGCAAACAATGTAATAAACTAAGTAAAATACATACAAAATAAAAAAAAAAAAAAATATATAAAATTAAAAAAAATATTTAAAAAAATTAAAAAAAATTTTAAAGGAAAAACCTAAAATACCTCATAAAAAAAAAAAAATAATATTTATTATAAATAAAAATGGCGTAAACTAAATAAATATATTTTTATATATATATATATATATATTAAATAAAAAAAATATGTGTGGAAACAACACAACATAATGGCAAACAACATGTAAATTAAGTGAAATACATATAGGAACTAAGCAAAATATGTATGTAAACTAAGTAAAATACATACGGAACAAAGTAAAATGCATAAACAAAGTAAAATATGTACGGCAACTAAGTAAAATACGTATGTAGGCAAAGTAAAATACATACATAAACTAAGTAAAATACTATGGGAACTAATAAAATATGTACATAAAGTAAAATAGTTATACAAACTAAGCAAATTCTGTATGTAAACTAAGTAAAATGCGTATAAAATACGTAAAAAAATAAGCACACAAATGGTAAAATACTTAAGTTAACTAAGTACGTAAAATACGTATGTAAACTAAAGAAAATGCATACAGGAACTAAGTAAAATATGTACAGAAACTAAGTAAAATATGCACATAAACTAAACATTAAAGTACATATGCAAACTAATTGAAATACGTATTTAAATAAAATTAAATTTTACACTTTGGGACATGAACACGTGATTATTGGACCTGTCCACCTCCTCTCCCTCCACCATCAGCAGTCTCTCTCTCTCTCTCTCTCTCTCTCTCTCTCTCTCTCTCTCTCTCTCTCTCTCTCTCTCTCTCTCATACTCTCATATTCACACGGCTGAGTTGACATTAGTAAGTTAGTCAGTACAGACTACATGGCGTACACCTGACGCACCAAAAACAAGAACGGCGTTCTGATTGCACACGAGATAACTTACTAATTACTGATATTCCATTTGGTGAATCTGGGCTGCATCTTTACATAGACGATAGTTATTGATGATACGTTGATGCTGTGATGTGGAATAGAGGACCTTGAAGAAAACATGTAGCTGCTGCTGTAAAGTGTGTGTGTTTTAATCCCTAGAGTGCAGGGTCAAATACATGTATATACCAGTGTGTTCACATCCTGTGTGTGTGTGTGTGTGTGTGTGTGTGCGTGCGTGCATGTGTGTGTGGCATCACACTGCAGCTGTTGAGCCATAGAAATGCTTTATGAACCAACAGGGACACATAGACTCACTGTGTGTGTGTGTGTGTGTGTGTGTTCAGGGTGGAGTCCGGCTCTTTTTAGCCATTAAAGGATCATAACACTGTTTTTTTTTCTTCACATGTTTTTTTTGCTCATTATATAAATCCTGTAGAGTTTCCACTCGTGCGACTGTTTTCAGAACAAGCCATCAGTTTTTAGATGAACGTATAAACAGCACGTCTGTAGATGTGAAACTCTGTGCTGTGTTTCAGTTTAATGGTCCTCAGGAATGTAAAGTACATGTGATTTGTAGTAGATGACTGAAAACATGTAACAACACTGAAACTGTGTTGGGTGTCTCCGTACTTATTGTCAGTTTGGACTTTTCAACTCAAACTTCTCAGTGTTTCTATTCGCTGTTTTAAACCATTAAAGATGAACTGAAGTGTGTTTCAGACTGAGATCTTAACCTGATAAATATTTAGATTTAATAATCATAACATGGGCCATCAACAGTGAATTGTTTTATTTAAATGTCACATGGCAGAAGTTCCCGGTCGACTCTTCTGAGTAACAGCATGTCACGTCATAGCTAGTGAATCCAAAAACTTAAAAATCGCAGTACAATACTGAATCGACTCAAGTATCATGATAGTATCGAATCAGGAGATAGGTGAATGGTTCCACAGAGAAAGTGCAGCGGTTAAACTGGGTTTTTGATGATACCAATGCGTGTGAACCATTTTAAGATCCAATTTCAAGTGCCAACGAGACTCCGCCGGCAACAGTACCGTAAATTGTAATTCGTACGTGCTTTGGCCAATTCTAAAAGCAGCAGTGTGACGTTAATACAGGATCAGTCGCCTCTCAAGAGGTTCAGTTACAGTAGAAACCGTCTGATACTCTGAGATACCCGCTCTGAAAAGGATCCCCCTGTAGAATATTACTGTGATAATATCAGATTATGTTAATCTGCAGACTCTTTCATTCGGGTCACCTGCGAAACCTTGTTCTGTGACGCTTTAACTGTCTGATTAAGGAGGAGGTCAGAGGTCACAGCGGTGCGATGATGATGACGAGAACAGGAGGACAGATGAAGAAACACGTCGGTGTTTCCCTCAGTGCAGCTAGTCTTCTTTAAAACCTGGAGTCTTTCTGTATTTCTACCAATCTTAGAGACCACCAGCACTCCTCTTTCTGAGGAGATACTGAAAAACACAGCTCACTTTGGGAACTGCATTAGTTGCTAAGCTACAGGACGGTAAATGATTATTAGATGGTTTTGAAATTAGAAAAACGTTGAATTCACAGCAGACCAGTGGCGAAGTGCGGCCTGCTTCGAGCTGCCGTGTAACGTCTATGGAAAGCTGCGAAGGCCGCTTGATTCTGCATGTTTGTGGCCAAACAAAAGTCGAGTTTTGCAAGTTTTTCGGTATTGTGATTTATTGTGAGCACCGGGCCATGGGAAAAAAGTTAAATCATACACTTCTCGGGACTTTTACTGTGGAAAATCTCTAAATGAATTCGGTAAAAATGCTTGATTTTCAGCATGTATGTAGTCAGAGATGTCCTGGAGTCAAATATATCAGGATTACTTGTCAAAGAATAAATAATTATAATAATTTCCCTCATAAATTAGTGGTATTTTCTTTTTAATTTATAAGGGACATGTTTTATGTAATGTTTTATACTTCTGGTGAATATAATCCAATCAATCTTATTTCCATATATGTATTTTGTATATACAGTTCCCTTGGTTAACGGCTTAATTTGAAAACCGGATATAGTCACACATGTATACTCCTCTAAGTTCTCCAAGGTGGTCTCTAGCTCCCCTTCAGCTCTGTTCTCTTTATCCATCCATGTTCAGCTCCAATGGGCCGTTTGAATGTATTTAACATAAATGTCAGTATATGTTGCTCTACAGTTGTAACGTCGGCCCATTTGACCTCAGAGATGAGTGACAGCCGACTTGACCGCACGTTACCACGGTGCGATAACGTTTCCTGTCGATGACAGAGTTAGCATGTAGCTTTAGCCGCGATGTCTAGCTCTCTTTTCCTCAATTGTAAACCCAAAGTGTTTCCATGTGTAGTGTTTACCACTTTGGATTTAACATGTGAGGGTGCAGGTGTATCCACCTGACCCTCCGACGTTTTCTACTTTTCATTTTGCTTCATGTTTCCTTTGTTAACGGATATGACGTCACGTACCTACTACAACAATAAAACGGACTCATAAAAAAACATTCACTAAGTATCAAATCATCACACCATTCCTTTTTAAACTTCATGCTTCAAAAATAACATTAGGTTTGGAGGAACAGGGAGCAGAACCAAGATGTTCTCCTGGAAAGAGGTACCACTCTGTTTTCTTTTGTAAGTTACAACAGGACAGCGTGTTGAGTTGTACTGGTGGTCAGAACATGGCAGCCTGTTAATGAGTGAAACAGCAGCTCAGTTCAGTGTTTCCCTTCCTGCTCTGAGCCACTTCACAGGCTTTAAAATAACAGCTTTAATGTTCACAGTTTAAGCGCAGTAATGTTTTTTCATCAGACTAATAACTGGTGCTCCACTGAGTTAAAAAAAAAAGCTTCGGCATCTCAAAACACTTCTCGTGTTCACACAACCCTATGACAGATCTGATGTGGACGTCTGAGCCAGTTTGGTCTCAGGCAGGAGATAAAATCCTGTAATGCGTGAGGTTTAAAGGACCATACCGGTGTTTGTGCATGTTTCCACCTCATTTATCTCACAGCATGCAGGTTTAACATCAATAAAGAGATTTTTTTTTTTTTTTTTCAAAGCAAACCAGGAGTTTTTAACATCTCACGGAGCATAAAAACCTCTCTAAACTCTCAGGCATGTTGGTTTATAGCCCCTCCCCCGGTGCCATTTTACAAAATAAAAGTAAAATTAAGATAAATACTAAGAATTGCTTTATGCAGACAGACATACAGAATTTATGATTTTGTGTTTTTATCTCATGATGTTGATTCAAGATTTTGTAAAATGCCGGACTGTTCCTTTAACCCACTGAGTCTCTGTTGGCTGTATCTCCGTTCTGACGATGGACAGAGTGTCTCTGTTTTTAGTCTCTCGCCAGATTACCAATTAATGCTTCTTTCCTAAATCCAATTCCTTCGGAGTCCCACTGAGAGCCAATCACAGCGGCCCAGTCAGAAACACTGGGATACTTTTATAAAAATTAATGTTTACTGACCTGAAACCAGCTGGTGACAACAGGCAGAATAAGAAAATACATGCTGGTGACTGAAATTAACTGGTCATAGTTGGCCTGTCTTCTAAAGTCCCTTTATTTCACACCTGTAACTCCAAAGCATAACTTCCTGCTGCAGTTTTATAACATTTGCATACTGTTTTTTAGGGCTGTCAGTTGCTTAAAATATTAAATTTTATATTATATTTGTCAAGTATTTAATACTCTTATGAACATGGGAGAGGACAAACTTGCTTGCTTTATACAAATGTATGTATATATATATACCTAGAAATCACAAGTTATGTTATTGTGGTAAAGAAATTAGTGGCATTAAAACGGTGTTAGTGTTAATGCATAACTATTGCGTTTACTTTGACAGCTCTAGTTTCCTTTTAAGACACTCTTGGCACACACCTCCTACAGTTCAGCATATCCTCATGCAACAGTTCGTGTGATATCTTATTAAAAGTTATTCCTTATTTTTCATGTATTTTCCTATGAACGTCCAGCTACACCTGTCAGTGACGCCTTGTTACATGCATACAGTTTTTTTCAAAATAAACTTGGTCGGCATAAAATCAATTTGTATGTAATCCACACAATTGTGAACCAGGAAGTATAAAGAAAGGTGAACACCGCATAGAGAGGATAACCAAGTCAGTGTTTTCCTAAACCTAAATGATTTGTAGCCTAAGCCTAACCAGGTTGATCTTTTCCTATGCCAAAGAGTTTGTTGCCTAAACCAAACTACTTAGTTTGTTGCCTATACCTAACCAAGTCAATCTTTTCCTAAACCTAAGTGATCTTCTTCTTCTTAACCTAACCAAGTCTATCTACTGTATTCCTAAACCTAACTAAGTGGTTTTATTTTGAAGACTGACAGAAAAGACAGAAATTGACACAGGTTTCAGGTTGCTGGACAGTTGTTGGAAAACGAGTGAAAAGCTTGTTGTTGAAGTTGTGTTGAGCACCACGAGACAAAAAACGAATCTAAATTTTGCCACTATTTCGTGAACTGCTGTGAGACTATGTGGGTAGAGCAACTCATTATGGTGACATGTACAGTTCATGATTCATTCAGACTTTATATAATGCATTGCAATCTATAGAGGCCCATTGTATTTATATCACAGCACCCGTAGAAGAGCCCATTATGGTGCCGTTTGACTTATATCCTGTGATGTGTTACAGCCTAATGCTGACTGCCAGAACATCTGTAACATTAAAGTCAATTAGTTTTCATTTGACGATGAGGTCAGAAACATACCAGTTCTCATCATGTTGATCTGAATTCAGACTTTAAATGAATCTGCATCACATTTCTGTTTGTCTCTGATGGAGGACGACCAGCTCAGCTAATGTCTCCAATCAGTATTTACGTTGTGATCTCTTTATGACCTCCGGAGGAGATAAATTTACCCGTCAGCGCGGTTAAATGCAGCGTGACTCGACTGTCAGTCACGGGAATGAACTTTGTTTTGTCTCTGCTCCAGCAGTCAGTGCAGCGTTGATGTATAGCGAGGGTCAAAGGTCACCGGGACCGTCTGATGAATGAGTTCCCTGTCGGTCATCGTGAGTTTACAGTTTGTTTTGATCTAAAAATAGGCCACATCACCACGGGACGGAAAGACCTGAAATACATGTCTGAATATTTATCAAAATCACCAAAATCAGATGATGAAATTGTAGAACTGTAGTGTCAGGGACATGTTAAAACTGGGAAAATGTATTTTTAATTTCATGGGGACTATAAATGAAGCGTGCCCACTAACACTGAAAACACTGCAAACGGGTTGAAATGCCCTAAAAATATGAACGTTTGCATGTGAGATGTTTTTCACTGTAATAGAGGTGCAGCTGAAGTTTAAACTCTGAAAGCAGCGTGGAAAAATTTAGGTTCAAGATTAAGTGTCAAAGACTGTCAGATTGTATGTAAGCACTGGATGTAGCTGAGCTGTAAATGCTGAGAGCAGGTGTAGTTGAGGTGTAGAGGCTGAAAGCAGTTGAACTGTGAGAAAAAGTCGGAGTGTTCAGTACGGAGCTGGAGTCAGGATGGGGTTAGTCTAGCTTAGCATCAACACCGGCAGTGTTGGAAACAGCTAGCCTGACTCTGTCCAAGGTTCAATAATACACCTCAAAATAATGAGTAACACGTTGCATCTCATTTGTTAAATCTAGACACGAGGGTGCAATTATTTAGTCCTGGATCTGACCTCTCCAGCTGAATACAGGCTGCTCTAGTTACTGCTGAAGGCTGTTGAAATAAATACCTGTAGACCGTGTTTATTCAGATTAAAAAAACATTTAACCCTCTGAGGCCCGCCCGGCTGACTTCACTGTCTTTCAGAGGCTGTAACAGGTTCAACCATGCCAAGCTAGCATGTTGGAGAAGTGGAAATGGGTTCTCTGGGTACCTACGAGTCTCCCCTTTACAGACATGCCCACTTTATGATAATCACTTGCAGTTTTGGGCAACAACCATGCAGTTTTTTTGAATGCTTGTAACTTGGTATTACTGTAAAACTGAGAGACTTGTTAGTTCTCACAGTAGTTATTTCATTGTACTGACACATTTTTTGAAACTTGACCTCATTGTATAAAATGACCTGTGGTGACCTCTAGGATAATCACAGCCTCATGTAACTTTACAGCCACAAACTAGAGACCTAGAGCAGGGGTGTCAAACTCATTTTCATCCCGGGCTACATCAGCATCATGGTTCCCCTCAAAGGGCCGGTTGTAACTGTATAAATATATAAATATATCTACTCTAGATCATTTTATAAAATTGCCTCTGAATCTGATTAGTATTTGTTTTAGTAATAATATATTTAATAACTAGCTCTGAAGACAAAAAGTTACTTTTTCTAAATTCAGGGCTTGATTCCCAGAGTTGTACATTTACATCAGCCAACGGCGACTTTGTGCAGGCGGGATTCATTCAGTCTGGATGAGGAGGGGTGAACAGCTCTGACTGCAGCTAGGAGGGACTGCTGACGAGGACCGGGCCCCCTATGAGAGCTTTGGGACCGGGGAGGGGTCCACGGCAGCACCCGCTGCTCATTGAGAAGAGGAAGAACGATACTTGCTTTCTCCATAACACCAGAAAAACTCGTTAGATTTGGCGCTAATTTCTTTTTTGAAAGACTCGCTAGAGGGGTCTGAAAATATAGCGACTAAGTCGCTAAGTAGGCGTCACAGCGCTGTTGCTGGAAACCTCTGATACTGAGACGCTACAGTGCGCATGTCACAAAATCGAGATGCATTGTGGGATACGCAGTTTAAAGACACAGTACTTCTGTGAAGCGGCATAGAATTGAATGATATGCATTCTATATTCTTTGCAAGCCCTCGCGGGCCACATAAAGTGAGGTGGCGGGCCGGATTTGGCCCGCAGGCCTTGAGTTTGACACGTGACCTAGAGCATTCAGAGGTTGGATGGCTTTCCTAGGTAGACTGACAATAAGGGGGTTTCTGAACAGTTTACACAACAGATGTGCTCGCCATGTAATCGCTGAAAAATGCAATTCCTGCAGAAATCTCCAAATGCCAAAAGTGTTTGTCACCAAATCACAGCATGGTTTTTTCTGTGGTGTTCCTCAAGGTCTTGGTGTCTTAATGTGGTATTTTAGAAGGATTATCGATCATTTTTTATCAATTGTCGATTGTTAAAAATGGTTAAATTTAGCACCTGTATAACAAATGGTACAACTCATGAAACCTAATAGAGCATGGGAATGGACATCATATACTTACACTACATTTAAATTATTTAATTAATTCACGATTATTTCTGATTCATGACTAGAACAACCTGACACACTGTACCCAGCTTTCAGATGATGTCCACCACTTTTATGTGACATCTACTGTTGACCTGCTATCTCCCCCTAAAGACCCCCGTACCCCCCTAAAAAGACTAAAATGGGTCTTTTCTTATAAAGTATTGTTCCAAAAAGACATAACAAACCCAACAATTATCTAGTGTGAATGTTTGTGTCCAGTTAGAGCTGCAGACATGGTGACAGTAGAATACCCACTTCTACTAAACATGTGGTCCATTATCAGCCTCTTCCAGATGTTTGTTTAACTCCAGAGCCAACATGGCCACCGCTGTAACCGCTCAGGGTCAGACGTGTTTAGATGTTCGGTGTCTCTGGTTTCCATCAGCTGAGCCATTAGATTAAAAAAACAACATTTCAACCACCATCACAGAGTCGTGTGATCAGCAGTGTTTCCCTCTAATGAAATAACTGATGATACTGTGTGTGTGGTCTGAGACCTTGTGGTAATGACAGAGTCCTAATAGATAGATGGACAGTTTTATACTCATACACACAGTTAATGGAGCAGCTATTTCTCTGGTTGTTGCCGTGGAGCCAGATAATCATCGTCCAATGAAATCCCTCTAGGCTGACTTGTACTGTAACCCCCAAGCTCTAGAGGAGATGTCATTACCTTTGGACAGGCTAGCTGTTTGTACCTGTTTTCAGTGTGTATGCTAAGCTAGGCTAATCAGCTGCTGGCTCAGCGGGCAACAGCTACGTTGGACAGATGCATGACCAGTAAATTATGCAATTTTACAATGTGCTTTTTCACATTTCCCCCACAGTTAAACACAAACTGAGCACATAGCTCTGAAACCGCTCGGTCGGTCAGTTGTAACTGTGTTTCTACCTTGTTGTCTTGTTCAGTAATCCTCTCAGAAAGATGCTCCTGAAAGTCCGATCTTGACCAGATACATCCAACCTCCCGCTAACACTTCTTACATAGTATAGACCAGATCAGTAGAGGACATAGTTATCTGACAAGACAGACAAGACATATGTTATATTATTACCGTTATTGTTTATTGATTTATTTATCCTGATGTTAGTGCTGTATAAATAAGCTGTATTCTTAGGCTATTATCAGGTTTATAGTACTTGTTTATTGTTACATGCTGAAGACAGAAGAGTAACAAGGTGCAGCATGTTTTCAGCTGGTTGCATCTGGTTGCTATGATACGTAAAGATGTCAGCAGGAAGTAGAGCAGTTGCTCTGGATGAAGGGAAGGCTGAAGCTCGTAGGGAGAGAGGACGGACTGCTCTCTAGTGTATTCATTTCTGCTCTACTGTTGTTGTTAAGCAGTTGTACTGCACATGTAGGAGGTGACGGCTGGTCTTTGTGGTATTTGTCCCGCTCCTGCTCCTTTGTGATTGGACGACTGGCTAAAAGCGACACTGGCAAGCACAGTTCAACATTGTCCAACTTCGCATCCAGAAAAAAAAACACCAAACATGAAGCACTCAGCGCAGAATAGACGCGCAAAAAATATTAACAAAGCAGTTGTGGTGAAAGATGCCTCCATCCGACTATTTCAGCCTCAAACCCAGTAACTTTACCTGTGCTGTACTGATCCAACACCAGTGTTTAATTAATAAACTGTATGCCTCACTGTGTGGAAGTGACTGTTGAGGAAGTGACTGTTGTGTGTGAGGTAACATCAGGCTTGACTTAATCATTGCCTTCCTTACAAATAAATTCAGAGTTTTTTTTTTTTTTTGCCATCCCCTGCTGTTGGCTCATCAGTAGTACGGTTTTTCAGCATTGCAGTTATTGCGGCAGCAGTAGTTAAATCTGCTTAGTATTACCAGAGGTTTGGTTCACAACAGTATCCCGCGACTAGTGGGCAGCCAGCTGTGCCATCTCAAGTTTTTCCTCTAAAGATTTTACAGTGTGTGCTGTAATAATAATAATAATAATAACCACATCGCTCCTGGTGACCTCAGTTACTATCGTCTCTAAAAGAAAAACGTCTGCCAACTACGAGCCAATGATGACAGCAGCACTCGGCAAACAGCCAATCAGATTGCAGCGAGACAACAAGCAGATTTATCATCCGAACTCAGTAATTGAACATTAGAGGTGTTCACATTAAATACAGCACATAAAATAACTACAACTGATAAACTGACAATAATGTTTCCTTTTAATAATAATAATCCACACATATAATATCTGCTATAAGAAAAGGCTCATATTTCGACCTCTTTTCCGATATCCAAATCTGAGGGAAACTTAACTGCAGATGCAATGAAAAATGCAGTCTAAGAAAAGAGGAGATGTGGCATGTTGTGATAAAGTCAAGCAACTCTGTGGTCATTTTCACTAAGATACATACAGTATGAATGAACTCGACTCGTGGAGCAGAAGTTTTACCATTTTTACAGCAAATTTGATGAAAAGTTCTTCTGAGATTTTCTTTCCTTTTTGAATATTTTGATGAGACAAAACCAAATGGCGCTGAGTCTCCACCTCTATTATCTGATCCCTTTATTCTGTTAAATCTACATCAGTTCCTGTTTAACCTCCTTTGTTTGGTGGAATGACTCCTTCCCGCGTCTCCACAGAGACACTCAGATTTACAGACCGACATGAAGTGCTCACACCGCGTTAGCGTGTTAGCGTTGTAGCTGGTAATAGCACAGTCAGCGGTTTGTAATTACAGAGGCCGAGGCAGTAAAATTAAAGTGGACGTATTAAAGTACACAGTGGTTTACGGTTCTCTGTGTTTATGTAATTACAGGAAGTGACATTAAATGAGATGAGAGTTATTGTTACAACAACATGATGCATTTACTGACTCAGTGTTCACTGGATCTGAAATATTTTTTACCATGTACCATTATTTAAAAAATACATTTTAATTTGTTTCCCAGCAGCTGTTGTTGGGAGTATTTTCAGTGGTGGAAAGTAACTAAATACATTTTTCAATACAGGTTTACTAATCCACTACATCTCAGAAGGAAATATTGTATTTTGTACCTCAGATTAATAATACAAAATATAAATCAACAAATAAATGATGTTAGTACTGCATATAAATAAAACTGTCTTGTTCCCCAGGGGGAAGTAGTAACAGTATGTAAAGTTTTCTATATAAACCCATACGTATATTTATGTGTATATAACCCATAGTATATTTATATATATGTATATATGTATATATATATATATGTATATATGTGTGTATATATACCCATATATATATATATATATACAGTATGTATGTGTGTGTGTATATATATACTGTGTGTGTGTGTGTGTGTGTGTGTATATATATATATATATATATATATATATATATATATATATATATATATATATATATATATATATATATATATATATATACATATAAGCACTGAATGCAGTTAGAACCCAGTAATATATATTATTTTGCATAATAATTAGTTTTACTTTTGGTACTTTTAGATGCTGATACTTTTGTACTTTTACAGAAGATTTTAAAAGCAGGACTTTAACTTGCAACACTAGGCTATCATTAGGGTATTTACTGAAGTGAACGTACTCAGTACTTCTTCCACTACTGTATATTAATTCACATGGACACTTGTCTATATGTGAAAAATCATTTGTTCCACATTTGTTCCTATATTCCCATATAGGCACATGCATATTTTATAAGCCTGTTTTATTACATATAAGACATCATTTAATATGTTAAGCATTAAAGAAAGTCTAAATGTAAAACAATTGATAAAACAATGTCACATTAGCTAGCTAGCTCTAGTTTTCAGCTGTAAGGCTTCACTTTAAACCAGCGAGGACGAGAAGTCCTGAAAGTAGATGACGTTACAGCAGCTTCTACCCGCTGAAGACTGTGTGATGTGGTTGAAGGCTCCGAGAAGAAGCTGGTATTGATTTGTCAAAGAATTTGAATGAATCTGCATGTTTCTAGACAATTCACATGATCAGACACAACAGGAAATATGACAGGTTGCAATAAAGCAGAATTGTCATTTAAGATTTCAAGTTTGTACTTGATCACAAATGCTGTCTGAAAAGTCTTTGGGATAAACACATCAGTGTTCGTGAGTCTCATCATCTCTACTACGACAGCAATTCATTCATCAGAGTGAGTCAAGTAGCTGCAAATATGGAAAATAAGACATTTATACCTGCAGTGCTTGGACGTTATCCTCGTTTTAAAAATAGTCAAATGATTTTTCCTGAAGGGGGTTTAAAATGTTTGCATGTGCAGATGGAAAAAATAGACCCGGAGCATAAAAGATGCTTCTGGTCGGTAGTTTAACACGTGAAGCTCTGAGACGTTCAGCTGCAGACAGCTGGGTCGACCCAAATGGAAACTTAGCTCATCGCGTAACAGCGAGACGGAAAGACGCAGCTGAAACACGCCTGATGTAGATGAAATACATCCGACCGTAGCTGCAGGGAAGAAAAAGCTTCTCCTGTTTTGAGTTTGAACTGTGATCGTCAGTATCAATTAATTTGTTTGCATTTATATATATCTGTTGGGAAAAATATATAAAAAAAATCTCTTCAGCCCTAGGGTGCTGGAAGGTGTAATTCACCTAGACAGACACACCCAAATAAATCAAATATAGCTCCACAACTACCAGGTTTATATGCATGATCTTGGTCTCTATGGATAGGTAAGACCCCGGAGAATTCATCCCCAGTGTCGGTAATATTGTGACTGTTACTGTGACTGAGTAAACTGTGATGAACCAGAGGAAACACAGAGATGTGACTGAATTCATTCAGCAACTCCTTGACTATAACTGTGCTAAAGCAGATATAAATAACACAAAGGTTTTAGTCAGGATAGGACCAGGAGGGCTCTACATTTGGCCACTTGGATACCCAAAGTGTGCCAAATGGGTTTTCTAACTGTTGAAAGGAAATCTGGCTCTAAAATCCTCCTGATATCCACTACAGGAGGCTATGTGCACACAGCGCAGCATTGGCCATGACATTTACCCTGAACATCATCACATTCTACCATTGTGCACACAATAAAATCAATTAAAAAACAACTAAATTGTATAATTTTCACTCTAAATGCAGTGGTTTTATTATAATAATGAAATATGATCAATTGAAACTTAGATAACAACAAGTAAGATCAATAACAATGTAAATAAGATAACAAAAACAATCCAAAGTCAAGTATGTACATTCAATGTAAAACAGTCAAAAATCTTATGATTTTTACATTGATTTTGTAATTAAAATATTGAAATCATTGCCAAACAAATTTTGTATTAATATTATATTTGTAAAAAATATACTTTGAGTGTTGTTTTATGAGTGTCAAGGCCTCGTCTTTTAGATAAAATTCAGAAAAAAAGACCACAGCCAAGTTTTTAAAGGCAGTGTGGGTCGGGTAACAGAGGTTAATTGTTTAGTCTAAGGTGTTCACTTTACTGATATTAAAGAGAAAAAAACTCAGTTGGTCGCTTAATCAGCTAATTAGATAATAAATGTATCTCAGTCTATCAGCATCCGTCCCCCTTCACCTCCACTGTCTTCTCCATCAGACCACCCTGCAGCTCTCTCCACCCGGACTGACCCTGCAGCCGTTCTCAGCAGGAAACTGCAGCACAATGTGTCTTTGTTGGGTGTTTATTGGAGCCTGTGATTCACACAGAGCCTCAGTCACAGAGATGGAGGGGTGAGGGGGGGTCAGAGAGAGAGGGGGGGGCGGATGCAGATGGAGGGTGATGGAGGGTAAGGGACAGGCAGGGTGTGTTTATGGCTCCTGACTGGGTGGAGTTAAAACATTACATTTGGTTTTATGTAAAAAAAAAAAATAAAATAAAAATGAAGGCTGTCAATCGATTAAAATATTTAATCACAATTAATCGCATCTGTTTAAAGTGTACCTTAAAAGGCAAGTATCAACATGGGCGTGGACAAATACAGAATGCTTGCTCTATGCAAATGTATGTATATACAGTATTTATTATTGGAAATCAATTAACAACAAAACAATGACAAATATTGTCCAGAAACCGTCACAGGTACTACATCTAGCATAAAAATCTGCTCAAATCATAACATGGCAAACTGCAGCCCAACAGACAACAACAGCTGTCAGTGTGTCAGAGTGCTGACTTGACTATGACTTGATCCAAACTGACTGTGATTATCATAAAGTGGGCATGTCTGTAAAGGGGAGACTGGTAGGGACCCAGAGAACCCATTTACATTCACATATCTGGAGGTCAGAGGTCAAGGGACCACTTTTTGTACACGTATGGAGTGTTATTTATCCTTCATCTCAACGAGCTAGAATGACGTGGTTGGTACCGATTCTTTAGGTTTTCTAGTTTCATATGATACCAGTATCTTCTCTTAGCCTCAAAACTCCTACTGCTACAATCTAAAAATCACAATATGCGCTTAAAAAATGAGTGGCATTAAAATGGATTTGCGTTATTATCATGTAACAGTCTGAGAAATGGCTGATCCGGTCTGATCAGGACCGAGTCTGATCCAGTTTCTGAGAAAATCATGGTTGATGTTTAAGGACTGTCAGATCTTGGTTCACCATTACTTATGGAGGCTAATTTCTGCCAAAAAAATAGAAAAGAAATAGAAAAATAGATGACATGTTTATGATATTAGTGACCCTCTCTCAAAATATTTTGTATCTAATAATTTTGACAACAACAAATTTGACCAAAAAGTAAAATAAAGACTAAAAAATTTGATTCAAGATTGATTGAGAAGAATCTGATTTTTATGTTTGATGTAACTGTTCAGTCAAAATTTGTAACATCATATTTGATGTGATACCTCATAATTTTGTCATGTAATTTTTATTATTCCTAATGTTTCATTTCCTGGCGTTATACTGTATGTACTGTATAATAGAATATATATCAGAGCTGTCAGTCTATTAAAATATTTAGCCATGATTACTTGCATGATAGTTAGTATAGTTAATAGTTAATATTAACCAGAGTTAAAGTGAGAAAGTTTGACTTTATAAATATTTTTGTCTCTTACATTTAAAAAAGGAAGTCATATACTGGCAGAACAGTCGTCCAGACAAATGAAATATTGTAAGTAAATTAAGAGATGAAGAAGAAGACACAGATTGTGAGCTTGAAACTGTTAATTAGAGAGAAAATAGAAATGGATGGTGTGATAAGTTGGAGGTTGTGTGTTTTGCTGATGGTCTGACGCTCTCTGAAGGTCACGTCTGTCTAACACAGAGCTAAATGTTTCCCTGACGCAGTAAATTCATGAGCTGCTTTGTTACCAGCACACAAGACTTACATTCAAAAACTGCCAATTTACCGCGTTTCTCCCTTTCTGATGAAAACACTCCTCAGGAAATAAAACTTGACTCATTTTAACTGAAAGGTTTGGTGCTTTGGTTCATTCGGCTCGTGCGGCGTATCAGCCAGCCATATTTCACTTGTTTTTAATCTACAACATTTACATGCTGTGTATTTTCTGTGGGCTGTAGGCCGACCGTCTTTGTGCTAAGCTAGGCTTAACAAGTGCTGGACCTCTGTCTCCGTACTGGACGCTCAGAGATGAAACCGATCTGAAACATGTGACTCTGGAGACGGTGCTCCAGGTTTTGTGTTGCTTCAGTTAGCATTTGGCTTTGTTAACATTGTTGTTATATCACATTACATCTGGTTTATTTGGAAGCTCTAGAAGATCTTTAGCGTCACAGCTGAGAGCTGCTGTCCTTCCTCTGGTCGGTCGATAATATTAAATATAATATTCAGGTGGTTGTGTGAGCTGCACAGTTTGGGACAAGTGGAAAGAGAGACCTGTTTTCTTTTATACTGAACAAGTTGATAGTTAATTTTGTGTTTGGGATGCAGTGAGCTCACTGTCTTTTCCCTGATAATGCTACAATAATGAACAACAAATCTGTGTTGAAATCAACAGGATGAGATCGAGGTAACGTTAGGCTGGCTGCTAACAGCTAATGTTAATGGAGGTGCCATATTATGTTATGTTCAGGCTCTATTCAGTAAAAATGAGCACAGGGCAACGGTAATTTCTAACGTTATCATGATGTGTTTAAATGTAATCTTGTAAAATGCAGTTTTGGGGAGAAGTGAGATATTTTCACAGCAATATAAAATAGATAATAGAGAGGAAATTTTGACCTGTTTAATAGGGGTGGGAAAAAATCAATTCACCTATGTATAATTTTTTTTTAAGTGATTTTAAAGGTGATTTTTTTAATGCCAGAATCAATATATGTGCTTCATTTGAGTCTAAGTGGAGGTAAAAGGAAGTTGCTGCTTTTATTGTTGTAATCTGAGTAACATGGCGTCTTAATCGTTCCATATCCAAACCGCAGCGAGCCAAAACGAGAAATCAGAAAACGGTGGAGGGTTGGCGTGGATAAGACCAGAAGAAGAAGAAGATAGTCCTTTATTAGTCCCACTAGGGGAAATTCAATTTTTTCACTCTGTTGTTAACTTATACACGGTACATGCAGACCCGAACACACACATCACAAACATGCAACAATGGAGAGATGTCAGAGTGATGGGGCTGCTCCTGACAAGCCCCCCGAGCAGTTGGGGGTTTGGTGCCTTGCTCAGGGGCACCTCGGCAGTGCCCAAGAGGTAAACTGGCACCTCTCCAGCTACCAGTTCACACTCATTTCTTGGTCCATGGCGGGACTTGAACCGGTGACCCTCCGGTTCCCAAGCCAACTCCCTACAGACTAGCTACTGCCGACCAGCGCCCTCACATGTTAAATCAAACACTGTTTTCAGAATAAAGGGAACTGTATATACAGTACAAAATACATAAATGGAAATTAGATTGATTAGATCATATCCAGCAGAAGTATAAAACATTACATGTCCCTTATAAATTAACAGAAAATACCTCTAATTTGTGATGGAAACGTTTTTATTCTTTGATTTTTGGGTTACTGGACTTTTTTCTTTTAATAATGACTGATATATTTGACTTCAACACATCTCTGACTACATGCTGAAAACACTTTGACTGAATTCCTTTAGATGTTTTCCCAAGTAAAAGTCCCTAGAAGTGTATGGTTCAACTTTTTTCCACAGTCTAGTGTTAAAAAACTTCAAAATCACAATAAATCATAATATCGAATTACAACACTTAAAAATCGTAATACATGTCGAACTGGCACCCAAGTATCGTGATAGTATTGAAGTGGGAGATAGGTGAATGGTCAGCCCTACTAGTGAATAAATCCAGATGTTTTCCCAGCAGTATAGAATATATAATCAAGAGGGAATTATGAGCTGTTTAACATCCTAACAAAAAAACAGTAATAAAGGAGTGTATGCTGAAGTACATGGGATATATTGTTTTACTTTAGTCTTTTACCGTGGTATCCGGTGGTGGTATTTTACTGCCGTTGGTATCAAGTAGTACATTTCTGATGTGGTGACATCTATAATAAACACAGCATTAGCTTGTGTTAGCAGTTAGCTTTTCTGACCGTCCCCGGGTTTATTGTTAGCGCGTAGTCAGTGTGGTTCAGCAGGGTGATGGATGGTCCAGTGAAACCGTAGTCCAGTTAGAGAAACTCTATCTGTCTCCTCTGTCTGCCCAGCTGTCTGTTGTCTGCACACACACACACACACACACACACACACACACACACACACACACCTCCCTCTCTGGTCCATCTGTCGACCTCTCCTCTCTCTGGTCTCCCCTCAGCTCAGCAGGCTAATTAACTAATGTGCTGATCTTTCACTGCCTCTTTGTGTTCCCCAGTGTGTGTGTTTCTATATACGTGTGTGTGTGTGTTTCCATATACGTGTGTGTGTGTGTGTTCTATATACGTGTTTGTGTGTGTCACGGGGGTTAATTGTTGGACTCGCCGTACTGTACCTCTCTGCCGCTGGAGTAAAATCTTTATTATCCCTCCATTCAGAAAACGGCGGCGTTGACTCGGTACTTCAACAGTAAACTTCTTCTTCTACTGTCTCATTAGCAGCAGCCAGTCGGAGCTGCGCTGATCCACAGATATATTCTCGTCACTGTCACTAATCGACTTTGTGATGCGGTCCGCCTGACATGTGAAGAGTTAATCTGAGGATTTATTTTAGTGTTTCATCAAAGCATGAGGACCTTCTTCTTCTTCTTCTTCTTCTTCTTCTTCTTCTTCTTCTTCTTCTTCTTCAGATGTATTAATGGAGCCCAGACCTCCATGTTAAAAACTTTCTCTCTGAAGTCGTGTTTCATTTGCCAAATGTAAAATTACACAGTGACACCGTAATTAACGAGACGAGGCAGCAGATTACAGCGGTTAGTCAGTGAGGACTCATTAGAGCTGTCGCTTTGTATTCAACATACAAACTGCTGTTCACATATTAGAGCTCCAGGATTCTGTTCACAGTCACAATCACTATTTTCTACTCTCTCAATGGAGAGCTACGCTGTTTGGCAACGCTGTGCACATAAATTGAGGGCGTATAAATCTCTGGATGCCTATAGTTAAGTATTTTTCAGTAAAATCAGTCAAAAAGAGAGTCGTACAATATCGGCGATGTGTCAGAGATGGAGAGTGCTAATAGTTTAGCCTAAATATTAGCAACATTTACTCTCCATCTCTGAAGTGTTTAGGAATGAGGGCCCTTAAGACGCTGAGCACATCATGATACATTTTTGTTTCCAGCTGAAGCTGTGAATATTCATTGTTGATTACTACTGCAGCTCCGGAGCCCAAAGAAAATGGTATTTGTGACATCCCTAGTCTCCATTTGATTAACGTTGTTCGCAAAGTGGGTTTATAGGAGCGTGTGTTCATGGTAGTGCATGGCAACTGTACGCAGCATCAGAATCAAGCAGTGGTCTGATGTTTGAAATCAGAATAATCCTGATAGCGTTCATCAGAGAGAAAGCAGACATTTCAGAGGAATAAAACTATCAGTAGAGAAAATAAATGCTGCTCTGAGCCCGGTTTGTTTCCACACAGTTTCTCATATTCTCTCTTATTGATTATTGTGTCCGACCTGAAAACCAGAAGCGCGATATGAAGCTACAGTTGAGGGTTCAATTCCCACTGGGACGCCCACGCTGAGATCATAGGCAGCATTTTAATGCAGAAACATGTTTCTGCTGGAGGAGCAAAATCCTCCATTTTGTCTCGTTCACGACTGCGGATTAAGATGAAACTGATTTCTGCTGTCTCAGTGTGTGTGTGTGTGTGTGTGTGTGTGTGTGTGTGTGTGTGTGTGTGTGTGTGTGTGTGTGTGTGTGTGTGTGTGTGTGTCTAATCAGAGCTGTCAATCAAACGTTAACAGAGTAGAAATGGCTGCCAGGCTGAGAGAGAGGTTTCCATCCAGCTCAGTGTTACTGGAGCTGCTGAAGCTTTTTGAGAGAATCAGTTAGAAGACAGACGGAAACAGATCAATAACTCCATCACACACACACACACACACACACACACACACACACACACACACACACACACACACACACACACACTGCTAATCTCTGCACTGCCAGAGGAATCCTGTGTGTTAGAGAGCTTCTTGTAAATAATATAAGGTTTTAAAGCTCCTCATCAGACTGGAGGTGAAGGATCAGAAAAACCTGACAAACACACATTTGATTTTAGAGTCTTACGACTCTGAAAAGTTTGAATATCACAGAATAAAGTCACAATATTGTAGAATAAGCACACATTATGACTGATTCTTGGCTGGGTAAAAGTATTCACATACAGTATGTATCGCTTTTATTGTGGTAGTCTGTGTAACGTGATGTCATATTCCGTATCCGTCAACCAAAACAAACCGTGGCGAGCCGAAATGACATAGTAAAAAACAGCAATGGTTGGCGTGGAAACAACCATGACTCTCATCTCTGTGGTCAAATGGGCCGACGCTACAACTGCAGAGCACCACATACTGACATTTATGCTAAATACGTTCAGACAGCCCCGATGGAGCTGAACATTGACCAGGGATGGATAATTAACTGGTAACCAACATTAAGCATTTTAACTGATTAATGCTATCAGTTAAACGGTTAAAAGAAATATTGATAATTAATTAAAAAGCTTAAAACAACTCAAGCTGAAGCTGAAGCAGCTCGTCACTTCAAGGAGAAAAGCTGGTCCACCTTAAGAGAGAGTCGGCGCAGATACAGGAAGTTGGCTCTGGACTTCCAGCTGAGGAGCTGTAGCTTGTAGCCTCGTAGCATTTATTCACCGACAAATAAACTGCACACACCGTCTGCTACAGCTACATTCGTGGCTATAACGCCACCGACAAACCCACATTAACCGCCGGAACGGAACGGTCAGTCTGTCGGAAACTCGCTGAAGTTATGCTACAGCAGGCACAAAGCTACCGGCAATGCTAGCAGCTAGCAGCTGCTAACGTAGTACAAACACACACCGTTTGTCGGACAATTGCTGTTATTAAGCCGAGTAGACACACAGCTGACAACCTGCTAAACTAAATGTGCGGTGATGGCGGCAGACTTTTATTGGGAAAGTGGCTGCATGTCCACGACACTACAGGCAGCACTGGATTATATTCACCAGAAGTATAAAACATTACATACAACGAATTTGTGAGAGAAATGCGTTTATTCTTTGATTTTTGGGGTTGCTGGAAAAAATGTAATAAATAATTTCTGTCAATGACTGATATATTTGACTTCAGGACATCTCTGACTACATACATGCTGAAAATCAAACATTTTAAACATTTTTTTGGTATTAATTTAGAGATTTTCCAAAGTAAAAGTCCCTAGAAGTGTATGATTCAACTTTTTCCCGTGGTTTAGTATTTAAAAAGTTTACATAAATCACAATTGAAATCGTAGTAGAAGTAGTATTGAATCACAGTACTTTAAAATCACAATACATATTGAGGAGATAGGAGAGTGGTCCCAGCCCTTACATTTACTCCTCCTGGTTCATCTTATTAATTCATTAATAAGCCAGTGTGTGAATGTAGTTCAGGTGTGAACGGGTCCTGAAGGATGTTGACAGCTGTCCACTTACTTTTGTATATATGCTGTAAATATAATATATGTTTTATGAGATGTCCCCATCCGACTCCTGTAGTTATGCAGTATATTTTATATATATATATATATATATAATATTGTGTATATATAGTGTATGTCCTAACTGTCTGTCTCTCTCCTGTCTGTCTCCACAGCCATGCCCCTGTGAAGCTGACTCTTCATCAGACCTGCAGCCAGCTCTTCTCTCCTCCTCCCCTCCTCTCCTCTTCCATCCCTCCATCCTCACCTCCTCCTCCTCTCTCTGTCCACCATGCTCCCCTCTTCCTCTCCTCTCCTTCTCTTCCTCCTCCTCTCCCTCCTCCTCCTCTCCTCCCCCCTCCTCTCTGCCCCGGCTGCCCCCCCTCCTCCCTCCGTGGCGTCGGGCAGGGTGGTGTACCGGGCGTTCGACTCCTCCCTCACCCACCTGACCGTCCACCGGAGGACAGGTGAAGTGTTCGTCGGCGCCGTCAACCGGGTGCTGAAGCTGTCGGCCAATCTGACGGAGCTGAGGAGTCACATGACCGGACCTGTGGAGGACAACGCCAAGTGCTACCCTCCGCCCAGCGTCAGGGCCTGCGCTCACAGGTCAGTCTACACCTGTCTGTCTACACCTGTTTGTCTACACTAGTCTACACCTGTCAGTCTGTACCTATCTGTCTACACCTGTCAGTCTACACCTGTCTGTCTACAGTAGTTTACACCTCTCAGTCTACACTAGTCTACACCTGTCAGTCTGTACCTGTCTGTCGACACCTGTCAGTCTATACCTGTCCGTCTATTCCTGTCTGTCTACACCTGTCAGTCTGTACCTGTCTGTCTACACCTGTCAGTCTACACCTGTCTGTCTACAGTAGTCTACACCTGTCAGTCTGCACTAGTCTACACCTGTCAGTCTGTACCTGTCTGTCGACACCTGTCAGTCTATACCTGTCCGTCTACTCCTGTCTGTCTACACCTGTCAGTCTGTACCTGTCTGTCTACACCTGTCAGTCTACACTAGCCTACACCTGTCAGTCTGTACCTGTTTGCCTACACCTGTCAGTCTATACCTGTCAGTCTATACCTGTCTGTCTACACCTGTCAGTCTACACCTGTCTGTCTACACTAGTCTACACCTGTCAGTCTGTACCTGTCTGTCTACTCCTGTCAGTCTGTACCTGTCTGGCTACACCTGTCAGTCTATACCTGTCCGTCTACTCCTGTCTGTCTACACCTGTCAGTCTACACCTGTCAGTCTACTCCTGTCTGTCTACACCTGTCAGTCTACACCTGTCAGTCTATACTAGTCTACAACTGTCTGTTTACACTAGTCTACACCAGTCTGTCTACACCAGTCTACACCAGTCTGTCTACACCCCCCCCCCTGTCAGTCTGTACCTGTCTGTCTACACCAGTCTGTCTACACCAGTCTGTCTACACTAGTGTACACCAGTCTGTCTACACCAGACTACACCTGTCTACATACAGCTGTCTGTCTCACCTGTGTATCTACACTGGTCTGTTTTCACCTGTCTGTCTACACCAATCTACACGTCTGTCTCACCTGTCTGTCTGCATCTATCTAGTACACCTGTCTGTCTACCTGGCTGTTGTTTACTCTGTATACTTCCCTGTCTTACCTTAGCTGCCAGGCACCTGTCTCACTTCTCTGTCTGTGTGTCAGTCTGCTCACCTGTCTAATATCCCACCTGTCTGTCCCTGTCCTCAGACTGGAGTCGTTAGATAACGTGAATAAGCTCTTACTGGTGGATTACACTGGGAACAGACTGGTGGCGTGCGGGTCGATCTGGCAGGGAGTCTGTCAGTTCCTCAGACTGGAGGATCTCTTCAAACTGGGAGAGCCACATCACCGCAAAGAGCACTACCTGTCTGGAGCCAGAGAGGCTGATGGGATGGCAGGTAAGCTGGGGCGGAGGGGGCAGGGTCAGATACACCTAAACAGGTAGACAATGAAAAGAAAGATTGTGTGGGGAAAAACCTCCGAACCAGCAGTTAGCAACAGACCGGAATCTCATGAAAACATCCAGCTAAAGCTAACCTGGCTAACGCTAAATACAGGACAGGTCACAAACACTAACTGGCTGCATTCACACCAGATCAGGCGTTGGGTGATTTGCCAATGGGTTGTGTGTCGGTGTGGGAGTGTCGATTTAAGGACCCATTGACTGCGACCATTGACATCTTTACAGCTCTGGATCGCCGGTTATGTGATTGGCCACCACAGTGTGACGTCGGGTTGCGTTTCTCCAAAACTTGATTCTGTTTCTATATTTCCACTGCAGGTCGCTGCAGTTTTTTTCGACACTTCTTGCGGCTGCCGCAGCCCAAACTCATTAACCTCATTTGAAATGAGTGGGGAGACTTCGCGGCAACGCCTGATCTGGTTTGAATCAAAGAGTGTAGAAACAAAGAGATGAAACTCTGGAGTCAGCTGCTGCTGTTTTGGACTGAAAACACTTATTGTATTGATAATACTTTGTATTGTATTTATAATACTTTTATAACACAGGCCATTTTGGTAGAATGTGACATTAGAATAGAAATAATTGTACGGCACTTTATAGGTGGACATTTTAGTTTTGTCTGGCAGTCGCTTTCAGTCCAAAATGGTGGAAGCGTAACTCTGCTGCTGGGTACTGATGTTGCAACAGAGCAACAAATTGACTTTTTATCAATATACGTGCTTTGGTTTCCATTTGCCTCCAGCCTTTGTGCTAAGCTAGGCTAAAGCCATCCGGTTGAGGGTGACCAGATACATAGATGATACAGTAGTTTATTATTCCTAGTGGGGAATTTTATTGTTAAAGCAACTTAGAGCAAAAAAGACAATAATATATACATACACGTGAGGTGGATATAGTGCAAAATTAAATGCTAATTCTACTATGCAGTAGTACTATTGTAGTACAATTATGATCAGATAATTTAAGATGATGAAAGTTACATGTAGTTAGTATGTTGATTACCGAAACAACAACAGGTTTATGATTTATTATGTATGTTGATATGTACATTTAATGTAATAGAGATACAGATCCACTGGTCTTTGCCAAGAATGTTTTATAGAGTAACGGTGTATTTTCATTCTCTCATCATTGAGGTCTAAGTTGTATAAATACACAGTTGTTTCAGTCAGAAGTCCTGTTGTATTTTCCACTGCGGGTTTAAATCCAAACACATTCAGCAAATTTGTGCTGATATCGTATCAAAGTTTTGGTAATTTTAATGCAAAAAGAAAAGAAAATAAAGCTCCAGTATTTCCTCTCCACTTTGTTCCTGACAAGCTGGAGATGTATGTTGTCAATCATGTGTCAGAGTGTCAAAATGTTTCGCAGGTTTTTATTTGGAAATCAGCTGTTGTTTTATAGTTTGAACAAAAACTGAATGAAGACTGCTGAGAAAACAGCAGATGATTGACAAACAACAACAACAACTCTGACGGCTTAGTCCTCTTATCTCAAACACTGTGGACTCGCAGACGCACCACACCGACTGATTCTCTGATCACATGTCACCAACAGTGCTGTAAATATTAGTTAGTTATAACTCATCATTTCAAGCTTTGAGCTCATGATTATAAGTTCTAGAGATTGATACTACAGTACAGCCTCCATGGGACACCAACACCTTCTGTGTTTCCACTGTTTCTTACAAACTAGGATGTTTCAGTATCGCTAAAAAGGTGACAGCAGGACCAACATTTGTATGTGCTCTCTGGCAGACGAGTGTAGTAGGCAGCTGCTAAACAGCAGTATTGGCAAGAGTCTGATGAAGCATATCATAACACACGTGTTATGATCAAATACATTGTGATGTATTGCAATACTGTAAGCAAGATGGTATATTGCAAAAATCAAATTGTAGGAAAACTGTTATTGTATGAAGAACACACCACCATATGCAAAATTGGAGTAAAAAATGTGCAATCAGATCTACATTTGCATTTATCATCATTGTCGCTGTAACATCCAACATCACAGCTCTACTTTGAGAAGGCACACATCTCTGCAAATGATATATTGTATTGACAGAGCTAATCTTTGCATGTAAACTATTCATTTAAAATCAATAGTTTTTTTTTGAGAATCGATATATCAGTTTATTTATATATATTTCTTACACCCCTAAACCCAATACAGAACTGCACTGATATTGTTGATCGTCTGATAAACACATGCTAAAACATATGTGTGTGCTGACATTTAATGTAGTATAAACACAGCTATGTGTGCATCCGCTGTCTGGGTGTACAAGTTCACGGTAGGGATGCTAATTTTGAAAAAAATTTAACCGGTAACCGTCCCTTGTTCACCGATTTATTAACCGTTAACTAACAAGATAACTGCGTCCCATGCAGCGGTGCACCAGCTGCAGCATATGAGCACAGCTGATGACTGACTTCCTCGTTCTTCATCAGGAGAGTTAGTGTAGCAGCTATGGTGCTGCGTTCACTGTCATGCAGCACCATTTACTTTAGTTTAGCAGGTTGTCAGCTGTGTGTCTGACCAACGTAACATAACGATAGCAAGCGTCCGACAAACTACGTGTGTGTTTGTGCTACTTTTACAGCTGAAGCGTTGCTGGTGACGTCCTGGTCGCCATTGACACACACGTGGTCTGTCAGCGTGCCGTAACTTTAGCGAGTGTCTGACAGACCGTGTGTGTGTGTGTGTGGCAGCGGTGAGTGTGTGTCGGTGGCGTTATAGCCGTGAACGTAACTGTAGTAGGCTGTGTGTTTACAGTTTATTTTTTGGTGACTAAATGTTCCAACTCCTCAACTCAAGACCGGAGTCAGCTTCTTATTTCATGCAATGCCGGCTCAGACTGTCTTAAGGTGGGCTGTTAAGGTGGACCAGCTTTTGTCCTTAAAGTGACAAGCCGTTCCTCTGAGTTTTGCTCAGCTTTTGATTTAATAATTCATATTTCTTTTATCTGTTTAACGGATAGCGTTAATCAGTTAATATTATTAATGTCAAATAGGGCAATTATTAACATGCCTTTTAAATATAATAGAAAAGAATCGGAGCCATTGAGACATTAATAAATAAATTAGATACAACTTGATTCATCCAAAGGAATTATGAGCCTGCAAGTAAAGAAAATATAATCACGTTATCAATAAAGTGCAAAAAACAAAGTACACAATGCTAGGTAAAAAGGTGAATGGTAGGGAAGTGTTTCTTTAAGATCCAGCAGTAGAAAAGAGCTGTAAGTGCCTGATTGGTTCCTTGTGATGGGGGGCGTGTCCATGTTGATAGCACAGGTGTCCTTAATGTGGTCCTCTTCTTCTTCAGGTGTGGTTGTTGGTGAGGACGACTGGACGGCCGACCCAAAGAGGAAAAAGCCTGTGAAGGGCGGCAGCCGGCTCTTCATCGGCGCCGCCATCGATGGGAAGTCCGAGTATTTCCCCACGCTGTCCAGCAGGAAGCTGGTGGCGGACGAGGAGAGCGTCAACATGTTCTCTCTGGTCTACCAGGACGAGTTTGTCTCCTCACAGATCAAGATCCCATCGGACACGCTGTCCCTCTACCCGGCCTTCGACATCTACTACGTCTACGGCTTCTCCAGCCGCACCTACGTCTACTTCCTGACCCTGCAGCTGGACACGCAGCTGACGCAGATGGACGCCGGCGGAGAGAAGTTCTTCACCTCGAAGATCGTCAGGATGTGTTCCAACGACACCGAGTTCTACTCGTACGTGGAGTTTCCTCTCGGCTGCACCAAGGACGGCGTGGAGTACCGGCTGGTCCAGGCCGCCTACAAACAGAAACCAGGGCAGCGGCTGGCCCAGGCTCTCGGCCTGTCGGAGGACGACGACGTCCTCTTTGTTGTCTTCTCACAGGTGAGCTACCCTCATCTACATCCTCCGTCCTGATTGGATGGCTTTCATCTGCTCTGTCATTCTCTGTCTTACCTGCCTTTCTTTCTTTTTTCTGGTCTTTTTTTATTTCTACATTTCTTTGTTTCTTTTTTTGTTTTTTAATGAATGTTTTTGTTACTGTTTATTTTTATTTTGTGTATTTTCTATATCTACCTATCTTTGTCTCTTTATTGTCTATTAATTTATTTTGTGTAATTGTCTATTTATTATTTATTTATATATTTATTTTGTCAATCTTGTGTCATGTCAATTATCTATTTTTATTTTTAAATTTATTTTTGTCTATTTTTGTTATTTCTACCTTTCTTTGATTTTTTTTGTCTTTTAATTTTTATTTTTTGTAATTGCCTATTTATTTTACATTTTTGTCCATTTTCCATTTCCTTTCTTTTTCTTTTTCTTTGTAATTGTCTATTTCAGTGTCTTTCTTTTTTCTTGTTTTTTTTCTCTTTGTCATTTTTCTTTTTGTCTTTTATTTCATACTTTCTTTTTTCTTTTTTTCTGTAACTCTGTTCTCTTTTTTTGGTTTACTTTCTGTGTATTTTACATCTACAGTTATGTCTTTTCTTCCTGTCTTTGTTGGCGTTGATTCTTCTGATGTTGTTTTGTTCAATCTTTGTATTTACGTTTTTATTATTCCCATTTGTTTCCAAAGAATCGTCTCTCTCGCTGTGACGTTTTCAGACCCATCCTGTTCATTACTTTGGTGTTACTGCCTTGCTTCAGGGATTTGAACCAGCACCTCTCTTCTGTTTTCAGGGTCAGAAGAATCGCTCCAACCCTCCTAGAGAGACCGTCCTCTGTCTGTTCACCCTCCACGACATCAACCTGGCCATGAGAGAGAGGATCCGCTCCTGTTACCGCGGGGAGGGACGACTCTCGTTACCGTGGTTACTCAACAAGGAGCTGCCCTGCATCCACACGGTGAGTTTCACCGCGAGCATCATAAACTGCAAGCACTTTTAGAGCTTTCAGACGGCTGAATCACTTTGGTCAGCCTGTATGTTTGTCGGTGTTTCACAGCGATACAATGACAAACCCTGAAGAGTTTGAGGTATAAATTACAGCTTCACACTGAAGGTAGAAGTCCTCAGCTTCAGTGTTTATATTATTTATTAATATATCCATTTACACTCTTCTGTTCTTCACACCAGGATAACAAGTTCACATGAGCAGCACATAGCTGGGATGAATAAACAAGCCGAGCCGGCTGAACTTCCTGTTAGCCCCATGCTAACTTGAATAGGCACAAAATAATTTAATCGTACAACTCTTCTGGACTTTCCAAATATTATCAGACTGAACTGATCAGTGAAATTATTCCTCTCACTCAAAGCAATTTATCCACCATTTTACAGCCACACCACTAACAATGACATACACTACATTTATTAGTATTTATGATGGGATATCCTGTTGTGTGTGGGGAACCCCGAGGACAGATGATGACGCAGTCACACGGGAAAGAACGATAGCCAATAGAAAACCAAGCTGACTGGCAGCTGCAGCTAATACATGAGCTAAACGTGAAGCATAGAGACGTAGTAATATGGAGCTCAGAAATGGAGGACCAAGTTGTTGATTTGTGGCAACACAAATGTTTATTTAACGTGTCTCCATGACTTCATCCATCCATCCTTTGTGAATTTTCAGTGCAATGTAAAAACTAACACCACTAATTCTTCCTGCCCGTCGTCCACTGTGTTTGTTTACACTGAAGTCATGTTTGATCACCAGAGATTTTGGGAGATTTCCGGACACTTGTTGATGAATGAATCTCTCCACATACTATCGGAACAAAACTGTTAAATTGAACAGAACATGTCGTCATGTGTGGCCTTTCACATTTTACTCATCTGGTAAGATCTGGAACATCTTTTACTGAGGGCCAGCTTTAAAGATACACTAGGCAAGATTGGAGCAGATTTGATTAAAAAAGTTATTTTTATAAAATGGTCCCTATATCCTGACAGTAGTGCATTAGACAGGTAATCTGATCAAAGTCATGTTCCTGTGGTCTCCTCCGGTGCTCCTAATGGCATCTGCAAAATTTCACAGAACGGAGGAAAACAACCAGTCAGAGCTGATCTGGAGTCTGCCGTCTAGCTGCCGTCTATGAGCAGCTATCAATCACTGGCACACTGTCACCAAACGGTGAAACAAAGCAGCACTGATAAAATGGGAATTAGGGATGAAATACTATATTTCCCAACCCGCAACAGTTAGTAATAACTTTACTACTCGCCCCTGCGACAGTTATAATAATGGAAATAAATATAATTTAAGACAGGATGAATAGTCGCATAAACTAGTCATTTATATATATATATATATATATATATATATATATATATATATATATATATATATATATATATATATATATATATATATATATAGTCATTAATTTAAATTATTTTAAAAAATATTATTATATTAAAAATATATATATAAATATATAAAAATATTATTATATATATATATATATATATATATATATTTTTTTTTTTTTTTTTTTTTTCTCTCTTGAAATACTTTGAAAAATCTAAAGTCATGACCTGTCCCTAGTATGAATCAATAGTTACTGAAATTTCAATTTCTCTCCTCAAATGTTTTCAAAATCATCTTGTAGTCACAGTTTAGCTGTAAAATGAGAAAGTTTGTGACGGCGGCCATGTTGAAATCAGCCTACCAGCTGGAGCGCAGCCAATCAGAATGCTCTCTCTCTCTGAAATAACCTGTGATTGGCCAGAGTCTCCTCTCGCAGGCTAGATATTCTAAAGCCTGACAGCGGAGACGTGAGGAGGAACAGAAGTCTAGTTTTTCTCACAGTATACTGAAAAATTGTTGCCAACTGCAGCTGTAATGAAATTTTGTGGTTTCTGAATGTGTCCTGTTTCTCTTGGTTAATACAAGTAACACTACTGTAGTAATAACTAGTCAAAGATCTTAATAAACTGCACAGAACACAAATGTCTGCATAAACAATAAACAAGTGGTGTCTATGTATAGAAATAAATTTCACTGAATGCGTGTGTTGTGTTGCACAGGGAGGACTGTAAGATGCGATCTATTATCATTTGTTATCTGTCGTTGGAGATGATTGAAATGTTTGATCCTTCGTAGCCTCGAAGAGTTTCATGTTTCTGTGTGTAGAAACAGGGAGGAGCAGCGTTATTATAGGGTCCACGCACACACACACACACACACACACACACACACACACACACACACACACACACACACACACACACACACACACACAGAGGTTGGCTAACACCCTGTCATTAGCGGTTTAAGGCCTTGATGCATCACAGCAAAAGAACATGGTGGAAACTCTGAAACACTCAGGAATCACATTCAGTTAGATTTGTCATCATATTTACTCACCTCTTCTTGTTTTCAGTATAGCATTCATTGACTAGAAGCCTTTACATTTTAGCTAAAGAAATCCATAACTATCGTAATTTAGTTTTAGTCAGTGAGGACTGGTTCAGTCATCAGATTATATTGAACATCAGTAAATATCCCACCACTGAATTTTAACAAGTGGCTAAATGAGACTACTAAACGTCATCACGCTGACTCCTCCTTCCTTCCACCCTCATGGTACAGTTCAGTTATAGCCCAACACGGACAATTATACTTCAAAAATCACAAAGTGCTGATCATTTGTGGAGATTATCTTACTGAACAAAACGTCTAAGTATCAGAAATGTTTGTTTGCCACAGAGCTTATTTCCTGCAATAATCCAAAACCTAATGGAACAAACCCATTGGCTTTTTGTCGAGGGAATTAGGCAACATTAACCCTCCTGGTTGGACTACAAAAAGACATCACCCCTGCAGCACTGTGTATCACAAATCACAGCTTTGCCTCAAGGCTTTACAAATTGTACAGGATACGACACCCTCCATATTTACAGCACGACCCTCATTGGATGAGGGAAATCTTAACCAAAAATCTTTTAACAGAGAAAAAATAAAAGAAACTGTTGCATTGAAAAACTTTTTATTAACAATATTGCATGTTTGCTGTGGCCACAGTTAGTGTTTAATGATGTCTTGTCATCGTCTTAGTCATAGAAGAAAAGGTTGGCGACAAACATGCTTAGTCATAGTTTTCATAATGCAATTAACACTACCGTAGCACACTCTGCTTTCTGAAGGTTTGCCCACAAACTACAGTCTGAATGCAGCGGTGCAGGGCGATGTGAATGGGTTCACTATCAGTGTGTATGGAGCCCTTTAATGTGGACAAAGAGACAAGATAGAAAGATTTCTGTTTTTTATTTAGCCGACGTGTGATGAACATTAAGAAAGATTTAACCTCCTTGACTGAATTAAGGACTGTGCCGAGTTTCCACCAGATCAGATGTTTTAATAAATTTTTTTATATTTTTTTTTTTGGGTGAAAATTTTTTCCCCCCCTTTAAAAAATTTTTTAAAACCCCTTTTTTCCCTTTTACACAAAAATTTTTTAAAAAATATAACACTCTATATGTGTAGCCCCCTTTCTTTTATTTTTTCTTTTCGGCCGCTTTTTTTTTTGCCCCCCCGGTTCAGCTTCACTGCAGGGCGGCTGTGTTCGCTCCATCCTCCTCACGCCGATTACCTCAGTAATGTTAACGTTCCCTTATAGCATTGGGTTTAAACATGAAATATTGCCAAATAGGCGCATTTGCTTTTTGTTTTGACACCAAATCCTCCTCCATCTCTCGGCCTGTCGGCATTCGTGCTGTGTGTGAAATTCGACTCTTGCTACTCTCAGCTGAGATGCATTCACTTTCAGATTGTAGTGTCCGTCTTCTTACTGTCTATTAATAACGTGGCGCTGATACGTGAAAATAAACCAAATTGGTTTTGTTTCTATAAAAAATGAAAAACAATGGCGGGTACATGATGTAATCGGTGTGTGCCCGACCACTGTATAACACCGACCACCACGACAAGCCTAATCAGAAGTAGCAGATTATTCATTATGTTGCTCATAGTCGCTGACAGTTAGATAAACAGGAAGTGCTCGGGTAGTCTGAGCTGACAACAAGAACAGCAGACTGCAGGAAAATACACTGTTCAGTGAGGGTCCTCACAAGTGTAGAAGTACAAAAGTGTGTGTGTTTATGGCAGAGAGATCATCATTAACTGAAGGTACACACACACACACACACACACACACACACACACACACACACACGTATATAGACACACAGCACAGATTGTACATGTTGTGCGGCCTGCTGGTGACGCTTAATGAAAAACAAGACACACACACACACACACACACACACACACACACACACACACACACACACACACCAGGACATTGTATTACATCAATGCATGAACACACACACACATACACACACACTCCCTGCTGTTTATGATAAAAGAAGGAGGTCAGAGCATGTACAGAGGCCCCTCCTCCTCCATCCTTGCCCTCAAAATACACACACACACACACGCACCACACACACACACACACACACACACACACGCACGGCTCATTAGTTCATTTTTCATCAGCATGTGGCCGACTGGCTGTGATTGGTTAGTTAGTTAGTTAGTTGTTGGTTGGTTGGCTAGTTGCCTGGAGCGACCCCCCCCCCCCCCCCCCATCTTCTTCCCAAATCCAAGTCCGGCCCACAAACTCGTCTCCTGGCGGGTTTCCCTGCTCCGTTTCCATGGTTACCACTGCAGGCCATTACCGCCATGAATAAGAACATCATCTACCCCCCGACCTGAAATAACCCCACTGCAGACAGACGTGAGGGGCTCTGTTACAGGTTCAGGAGGTGAACTCTATGATGGGATTAAATCGATGCATTTATAAAATAGACGTTTTAAGACTGGCCCTCACTAAAAGATGTTTCAAATCTTACCAGATGTCATGTTCTGTTAAATTTAATAGTTTTATACCTATAGTTTTGTACCTAAAGTCCCCACAAAAAAAAAAAAAAACGGAAATCTTATAAAATCTCTTGTGATCAAATGTGACTTTAGTGTAAACACAACGACGGGCAGGAAGAATTAGTGATGTTAGATTTTACTTTGTACTGAATATTGGGATGGATGGATGAAGTCATGGAGATGCATTAAATAAACACCACAAATCAACAAGCTGGTCCTCCGTTTCTGAGCTCCATCTGACTACGACTCTGCTTTGTGTTTAGCATTAGCTCACGCATTAGCTGCAGCCGCCATGACAGCGGTGGTTGTCCTTCCTTTGTCGGTCAGCTTGGTTTCTTTTGGCTACCGTTCATCGTCTGTTCTTCACACACACAACAGGATATCCCATCGTAAATACTGAACATGCTTAATATTTACGATTTGAAATCGGTGCTGCCAGGATAGAGGTTGTAAAAACACTCTTAACATACCTCACACCACTGGAACATCTGGAGAGATAATCTGTGGAACCATCAAACAATCAGGACTTTGCTGACGATCGTCAGGAGGAATCAGGACTAAAATCTGCTGGATTCTCATGTTAAGTGAACCCGATTTTATTTTCACTTTTTTTCCACCTTTGGTTTGGAGGCTAATAAATGCTTTAGTTTTCTGATGTCTTTCTCTCATTCTTCATTCTTTTTGTCTTGCGTCGTGTTGAAGTAGTCATTTATATCCTCTACATTAAAGGAGCAGTTCCTTTTTTAATAACGTCCCCGTCCTCTTTGTTCCTCAGCCGAAGCAGATCGGAGATGATTTCTGCGGTCTGGTGTTGAACCAGCCGCTCGGAGGCCTGAGGGTCATCGAGGGAAACCCGCTGTACGAGGACCGCACCGAGGGCATGGGCGCCGTCGCTGCCTACACCTACGGAGAGCACACGGTGGTGTTCGTGGGAACCCGGAGCGGACAGCTGAAGAAGGTAGGAGGAAGGATGGATGGAGGGAAGAATGGATGTCGATGCTGCTGTTTGATTCAGAGGTGAAAATGTTTTTGAGCTGCAGTGAGAAAAGTGAAATATTTCAGCTCGCTGTCGAATGTTGTTGCGCTGACGTTTTGTGTCTCTCACGGCGTGGGAGAGGAAGGAAGTAACCGCAGAGTGTTCGAGAGCTGCTGAGAGAAAATGGCTGCATGAATGTTTTAAAGTCCCTGTTGGGTCTTTGACTACTTTCTAGTGTTTCTATTTACGGAGTCGAGGAGAAAATTGCCTTATTCATGTTTAAAATGGCTGCCGGCTCTTCTGGTTGTTTGATGGGGAGGACAGAAAGAAACGGATTGAATACTTTGAGTTTCCTGCTTCACCTTCAGCTCTTGTTTAGTTTCCTGTCGGCCATCTTGAAAAATGTTTTTCTTCCTTCTCATTAAGTATTTTGCTTCACTGTTGTTGTGCAGCATTTAGTTTTATTTCATCTGTAAATGATCATAACAAGTGTGCTGCTAGTTTAAAACTTCCACTATACCTGACAGTCGTATATATACAGTATAAATACACCATAAACCACCAATCAAGTTTCAGCCTCTAATTCCTCTATTAATCAATTAGTTGTTTGGTTTGTAAATAATAGTCTAAACCTCAGTGTTATTACTAATATATTAACATTATTAAATCTGGAACCATCAAATGGTTTTACATGAAAAAATGTATTGAATAATTGATTAATGGATTAATAATTTCAGCTAGAGATCACCAACCAGGTCGGCCGATTATTTGACATTTTTTCATAATCGGCATCGGCCGATGTCTGAGCATATTAAGCCGATTATCAAACAGGCGCATAAATGCTGCTAAATGCACTAAAACTTTATTTTTTCAACCAAAAGTTTATTTGACAAAGTTTAGTTTTTTTTGATTACCTGTTTCATGTTTTCAGTAATTTTAGATTATACATTATTTTTCTTTAAAATATATACGTGACAAAATGTAGATTGGAGAGACAGACCATAGGTGTTGTCCAATAAATGTTAATTTTGTGTATCATTTGTTATTATTAAGCTGTTATATTTATCAGATGGAGGAAAAAAAGAAAATCACCCAAACATATCGACCCCCAGAAAGCGGCATCATATATCGGCCATAAAAAACCCATATCTGTCGACCTCTAGTTTCAGCTGTAATGGACATTTTCACGTTTTGTTTTTAAAAATCTTAATACATAAAGTAACTAAAGCTTTCAGATAAATGTAGTTGACTGGAAGTATATAGTACCATCAGGGTCTGAAATGAAGTTTTTTTGCTGTCTGCCACTTTAAAATCTATGTGCTAAATGTGATTTGAATTACATTTTACATCTGATGTCATTCAGTGTTTGATATATTTTACATAAACACATAATCATAGTAAATGAAGAAGCTTGATTTATACCGTAGCTTCTTGGGAGCCCTATTTCTGGGGGCTGGGAGGGTACAACACTCAGTACTTTGTTATTGTCATCTATAGTGGTTATTTGCATAAAAACACAAATTCAACTGTTTATGATTATTCAAATATTTGCTTTGATTAAAAATGTGTTGGCCTTCGTAGTTTTAATGAAGTATTATAAGCTGCGTAGAGCTCGTGTTAGGATGTTAAACAGGTCATAAATCTCTCTCTATTATCTATTTTATATTGCTGTGAAAACATCTCCTACAAACAACTGGATTCATTCAAGGTTCTCACTAAAAGCTTAATTTTACATGATTACATTCGAACACATCATGATAACATTGTAATTTACCTTCGCCCAATAGTCATTTTACTAAGAGCTTGAATGCCTCGTAATGTAATGTAATGCAACCCCCGTCAACACTAGTATCTCGTTATTTAACCAAGCAGGACAGTACTGCTCGCAGACTGCTAACAGCTAACAGTACTAACTCTCCTCCTGCTGATCACAGATTTTCTGTTCACAGTGAAGCATTATTGAGGAAATAATAGGGTGCATTCCCTCAGGTTTAGTAATAGTAAAACTGAAAATTAAAACATGATACAGCAGCATATGCATTATACATTGGTATCTGTAGGAAAGCATCAAAGAATCGCTAGTCACACAGACATGAGATGCCCAGTAATCAGACAACTAGAAACCGATTCTGTTCCCATCGCTGGCATTTTACCTGCCTGCCAAAGTGACGGATGGCCTGATGATTTTACCCACCACTGTCGACAATTTACTTGGTTGGTGGTGCGTGCTAATTTCAGCCCATGCAGGTACATCAAAGTTGTACTTTAAGTACAGTTGTTGAGTAAATGTACGTAGTTATATTCCAGCACTACAGGAGAGAGAAGCCAGATTCCTGTAAAGAACCACATGTACAGACAGTAATAATACTACTAATAATAAGCAGCAGATATCTGATAAATGGTTCATATTTTTCACTGCTTATGAAACACCAACTCTCTGCTGCCTCCAGCTCTTATTGTTATTATTATCTGGAGCTGAAAATAAGTTAAACCTTGTTTTGATTTCATAACACAGCAAACAGTGTGTTCATGTCCAGAGTGGAGTAGAGGTTCCAGGACTGATGCAGGACCAGCTGTACATGAAGCTGTCCCGGTGGTGTCGGGCGGCTTCGGTTCATCGCCTGCCTGCTGCTGTCAGAGAAACGTCCTTTTTAGCAACAGAATATTTCTGTCTCCTTCAGGGTCGGTTAAAGACTGCAGGACGGACTCTGTCCTCTCCGGAGGTTTAAAGACTTTACCGAATCTGAGCAGCACAAAGCTGCACTGACAAACCAGAAGTAAGCAGCTGTGAGGTGGAACATGTTCATGAGCGAGTTTTAATCATAAAACCTGATCATAGGCTCTCTGGTTTTTAGGAAAACAGCCAAGTTGGTTGGTTGCTGGTTGGTTGGCCAAAACCAGTTTCATTACAAAACAATATTTGCTGCCGCAATACGATTTTGATTTGATTTAACTCAATGGCCTGTGATCGATGAGAATATCACCTGCCCATATATTTATATCAACTCATAAAAATGCCAAAATATGATTTGACAGTTTAACATTGGGCTCTTCCTGACATTTGAATGAGAAATAATCATTCATTGTAATAAAATAAACAAAGCTAGACCTCCTGTTGTTGAGGTCTGGTTGCTGGTCAGTGCTGTTGCAATGCTTGTCACTAAAATGAGAACAACTGGTCCATCTTAACAGTCCACCTTAAGTGAGCCTGAGCTGAAGTTGTTGCTAACTACGGGGTTAATCCCTTCACTTTAGCCAGCGAGTAGCAAGACACGGGAACTTGGATTGGGTCTTGAGGAGTTGTAGCAAAGAACTTATGGTCATAAGAAGTGAAAGTAATTTTTGTTCCAGTGCAACATCAGCAATGGTGCCGTACAAAAGTAAAACTAAATTATTTTATTTAGTTGTCATATTTAATGTCTCTAATGAAATGTCCTGTGTTGAACAATAAACTATAAGTATAATGAGTGTTTTCAGTCCAAAATGGCGGCTGTTTGACTCTTTGCCTCTAGCATTTATTCACCAACAAATAAACTGTAACTGACACACACTGTACTACTATGTTCACAACTATAACCTCTACTGATACTCACTGTCACACTAATGTCACACCGCTAACGCCGCTCGCTAACGCCGCTAACGCCGCTCGCTAACACCGCTCGCTAACACCGCTTGCTAACACTGCTTGTTTTCTCTTCATGATCCCACGTCACCTCATGTCCATGCGGCCGTCCCTGTTGAAAGCATAAGCAAAGCAAATGCTGACAAACGAGCTTCGCTTGAATGGTAACGGTGAAAACAGACGTGCCATGGGAATTTCAAAATAAAGGTGCTTCTTAAAGATGATGATATGTATCAACGTTGGATCATATTGGATTGTCGATCATTGAATAGATGTATCGGTCCAGATCGATGGATTGTTACAGCCCTAGTTGAAACAGTACTTTGGTTCAGAGCAAGAAATCTGGATGTATGCAGTATTTCTGTAGATATTCGTGTTCTAAGGAGAACAAGGTGGCATCTTCATTTAACTCTTGAGCCATCAGGCAAAGATATGAATGTTAAACAAGAAACATGTCATAGTCTGACATTATCTCTTATTTTCTCATCGATAAGAAGCTCAAAGTTGCTTTTCTTCCTCACCATAAGACCCTTTTTATTAAACTAAATCAACAGTTTTTAAACTTCTGAAGGGTAAATTTCAAGGACTTCATCTTAAAATAGACATGTGTGGTTTTATTTGAGTGAAACTCGACAGTCAGTGATTTAAATAATCGATCCTAAATGAATCCTCTGCTCATCCTCGACAGATATCAACTTTACTTGTTGGTTGAGTAAATGCTAAACATTCATTTACATCATTAAAATGAAAAGATGCGTCTCTTCCGCTGTTGACCACACAGTCGTCTCCATTTCCAGGATGAATATTAATTGGCTGAAAAGTGAAAGTGGAGGCTGGGTGATGTGAATGGTCCTCTTGGCGTTCACCCCGCTCACCTCTCCTCCCACACAGCTGCCGCTTTAATATTCCTCCACACGGGGAGATCTTCCTCTGGAAGCTGACCTCGGAGAGCGACGGAGGGAGGAGGAAGAGCCGGAGGAGTCGTCTGTGTACTCGACAGATTGGTGGAAATCGACGGTTGTAGATGCTGGCGGAGAAACACTTGCTCTGTGTTTAGTGGAGCCTCCTCCTCCTCTTCATCCTCCACCTCTTCTTCCTCCTCTGCGCCGCTTCAACAGCCAACCAGACGGTTAGAAATAGACGAGGTTTACAAGCTGCCTGAGGGCTCTGAGCATCTCAGCATCCACATCAGGTGGAGATTTAGCGAAGACTGAAACCACAGCAGCACCGGCATGTTTCAGAACGATCATTTATCAGCTGAGAGGTTGATTTTCTTCTGTTCTGCAGTTGGTTTCAGCTAATTTCTGTCAAAATTAGGGCTGTCAAAGTTAACACAGTAATAACACTTTAATGCAAATTTGTTTTAACACCACTAATTTCTTTAACACGTCATCACAATCAATATTTCAGAGATTGCAGAAGGCTAACCGTCTCATACTAGTTTGCTGAGAAGACTAAATAATGCCCCAGACTTATGCTACATTTTGGTAACCTTGACCTCTGACCTCAAGATGATTGATGTTAATAAGAGTATTAAATACTTAACAAATTTCCCTTTAAAGGTACTTTTTGAAATGATAAAAAAGTTGCAATTAATTGTGATTTATTGTTTTAATTGACTGACTTACTAAGAAATCATAGAAACAAATAACTTGCCTGAGATTTTTTTAGTAGTTACTATGATAATATGAACTGTTTCCTCTGGATGATTCATGTGACTCATGTCTTATATACTGACTGAGTTTCTGAGTTTTGTCCAGATATTCTGCTTTGTTATGATTATTTGATCAAGATCTCTATTAAATCAAATCCAATGGGAGCTGGTGATCAATGCAGCATGCTGAGTTTTGGCTTCAGAGTTTGAGTAACAGATCTGAGTTTGAAGGTTTACAAGAAGTTATCACAGAGATAACTGCAACAAACAGGATGTAAACAGTGGAAATACAGCATTTATGCAACAGATTAATCCACCAGGAATGTGTGCTTGCGTGTATTTGATTGGCCTACACAGCATCTTGTCTGATGGCATCATGTTGTGGCAGAATTTGAGCCATATTGGCCTCTTCTGCATTAATAGATTCACTGAAATGAAAGAGAAATGTTTCCTACACTGGGTTGTAGCAGGTGTGTGTTGCTAACACAACATCATGCTGCAAGCAAGAGTCCAAATTCACACAAACACTAGAGATGTTTGACTGTTTGAAGTAAAGACAGTTTAAATATAAGTTAATGTTAAGGATATTAACCTTTTTAACTGTTAATTGACATTAAGAATTTTATCCAGTTAACTCTATCAATTAAATGATTAAAATAAATTTTAATATAAAAACTGAGCAAAACTCAGAGGAGCGGCTCATCACTTTAAGGGGAAAAGCTGGACCACCTTTACAGCCCACCTTAAGAGAGTCTCAGCCCGAGTTGCCGACACAGGAAGTTGGATCCAGTCTTGAGCAGAGGAGTTGTAGCCTCGTAGAATATGTTCATCGACAAATAAACTGCACACACACTGTCTGCTACAGCTACATTCACAGCTATAATACCACCGACACACCCCAGAGTGTGGACTCTCTGCCGCCACACACACGTGGTCTGTTGGAAACTTGCTAAAATTACGCTGGTAAAACACACAGCTGACAACCTGCTAAACTAAACTAAATGGCGTTGCATGACAGTGAACGCAGCACCATAGCTGCTACAGTAACTCTCCCGGATAGGTGAACTGGGAACTCAGTTGTTCGTGTGTTAATGAATAATAATCTGTAAACAAGGAAACAATTATCTGTTACTTTTTTTTTTTTTTTCAAAATTAGCGTCTTTAATATGAACTTTTATATCCAGACAGCGGATGCACGTGTAGCTCTGTTTATACTATATTGGATGTTCACAGCTATAATGCCAACGACAACCACACACTCACTGCCGCCACACACGCACGGCCTGTCGGAAACTCACTAAAGTTTCGCGGGCCACAGGGTATCGCTACGACGGGCAAACCTGGGCAACCTGCTAAACTAAACTAAATGAAGCGATGGTGAGGGCGGGAAACTTTTACTGGGAAAATGGCTGCATGTCCGCAGCACTGCATGCAGCACCGTGGCTGCTACAGCAACTCTGCTGATGGGTGAACTGGGGACTCAGTTGTCTGCTCACACATACATTTTTTTTGAGACACACTAATCTTAGCATCCCTACTTAACATATATCGAGATATGAACTGATAGTGAAGTCCTGCTTCACGTCTAATACATATCAACATGCACCTGACAGACGTGAAATCTAATAATGCATCAAAGTCGATGTTATGTTGCCTTTTCTCCTTTATTTTGTAGTAATTTACTGTATTTGTTATATTTGTTGTCAGTTCTTCACTCATGTTTTCACAGTTTATTAATCTGACCGACTGGTTCCAGGTCAGTGAACGTTAAAGCATTCCAGTGTTTGTAACTGGGCTTCCGTGACTGGCTCTCACTGGGACCAGAGCTCAGCCTCTTAATGAATCTAATTAAAGAGACGGGGGTTAATTGGTAATTTGGCAAGAGACTAAAAGCAGAGGTGCTCTGTCATCAGAAATACAGCACACACAGAGACTCAGTGGAAAGATAAAGTAAGAGAACGTGGCCAGTTTTTAACGCGGTGCCTTCAGAGCGTCAGTAGAAAGAGAAACCCTCAGTAAATGTCAGATCCTCCTCAACTCTTTATTTGTTTATCTTTATCTCTGATCTAATCGTCTGATTCCTGGACTGAAACTGATCTGTGGAGACAAACATGACCTTTCACTTATCATAGCAGACAGACAGACAGACACAACCTTCAAACTTGATTAACTGTACAAACTGCCCTCTGCTGCAAAAAAACCCTTCATGTTTTCAAGTTGTTTTTTTTCTCAGATTTCAGCCTTCAAGACTTGTTTTTGTTGAAACAGTGATAATGTCAGTCAGGTGAAGAGGTCTCACATGCTCCCAGTGCAGTTTACAGTTTACTCTCAGTATATTTAACTAACAGGGGACAGTTGGCTTCCTGCAGTAATCTGATTTCTGAAACATGTATATGAGAAACCAGGTTTCCATAATCAGGGGAGCATTTAGAGAAATCTGATTTGTGTCAAACAAATGATGAAATGTCCATGAATCCACTTAGAAAGTCATCAGTTTGTCTGTGTATCCATGGGTACACTGCAGGCAGGGGCTGATCACAGATCAGTCCGCGTGGAGACACTTTGACTACAGAACGACGTAGCTCACAGCTATCTGTAAAGCAGAACTTATGGGAACTGTAGTTCCAAAGGTTTGGTTGTCCAACAAACAGAAATACATCAGACCGCAAATACGTCCTCCAGACTAGGCTCACATGACCAATCCTGTGTCCCTCATAGCTGGTGACAGAGTAAACAGAAGAAGCTGAAACATGTCTCCAAACTTCTACTCTAAACAAACTAACAGTAATAACAGCATGCTGAAGAGCTGCTGTGTAGTTGGTTGCACTAACATTAAATCTAAAAATGCTGATCTCTGATCTGTTCCCCTGCTGTGTCCTAAAAAAGATCTAATAGAGGGACTTTATGACACCAAGCTATAGACCAGACCAACATGGCTTTATGGCTCCAAGCTATAGACCAGACCAACATGGCTTTATGGCTCCAAGCTATAGACCAGACCAACATGGCTTTATGGCTCCAAGCTATAGACTAGACCAACATGGCTTTATGGCTCCAAGCTATAGACCAGACCAACATGGCTTTATGGCTCCAAGCTATAGACTAGACCAACATGGCTTTATGGCTCCAAGCTATAGACTAGACCAACATGGCTTTATGGCTCCAAGCTGTAGACTAGACCAACATGGCTTTATGGCTCCAAGCTATAGACTAGACCAACATGGCTTTATGGCTCCAAACTATAGACCAGACCAACATGGCTTTATGGCTCCAAACTACAGACCAGACCAACATGGCTTTATGGCTCCAAGCTACAGACCAGACCAGCATGGCATTATGGACCAGGTATAGACCAGACCAGCATGGCATTATGGACCAGGTATAGACCAGACCAGAGCTCCCTTTTGGGGGAAAAAACTCGCCGTCACAGGAGAGAAAATGATGAAAAGCTGTTGTGTGGCAGGTTAACTGAGGCTTTCACACTGACATTTGAGGCCTGATGTATTTGTCAAAGAACAATAACAAGAGTTACACAATCGTTATTCATGCTGCACTATCAATATATCTTTTGACGTTGGCACGCTCTTCTATATGTTCATTAATAAATGAAAACCTCTGGACATACAGACTAAATAAAGCCATGTTCAATGCATCTCCTCCTTTCCCCTTCCAGTACTGTGCTTGAAATATTGTATGAAGAAAACATATACAACAAAAATATATTCCCCAAAGATAAGAAAAATACCTGATGTCCGTTAGGTCGTTATATGTTGCTGCATTATGAGCTGGATGTTGGTGGTGACATTCTGGGGAAAAAATCACAAGCAGTGGCGCTGTTTTCTACATGATGGTGAAACGGGTATTATAGCAGAACAAACAGATGATGACACTTGAAAAACTGAGATCCAAAAACACCTGCAATTACAGCTTATCGCCATAGGTGCCGCCAAAGAGAACAAAATAGCACATTATTGAGAGTACTGAGAAAATTACACTTGATTCTATAAAATTTGGACATTTTTTTTTTAAATTTTGACCTAATAAAAAGTATTTTTCTTAAGTATTATTTTTATAATGATTGACATCAAAACCCATGCTGTTGTGTGAAATCATAGCGCTAACATGGTCCACATCCATGTTTTAGTGCAGTGAGTTCAGATTAAGTCAGTCACATGTTAATCTGTTATCTTTAGAGTTGCTGGTGGGTGTTAAACTAGCTGTTTCCCCCTGCAGGCTTTATGCTAAGCTAGATGAGCCACCTGCTGACTCCAGCTTTGTACATAACACAGACTTAAATAAAAGTTTTAAGCTTGTCCTTTAACACAAGTCTGAAAAGGTGTTATGGTGCCTTGCTCTGGGTTACAGGGAGTTGAACCTGCGACCCTGACACTAGCTCTCCCCCGTTTCTGGCGAGACAGGAAAAAGGCCATAACTCTGAGTGTTGAGACGTGCCGACCCTCCGCGGGGACTCTACAGTCCTGATTCATTCTACATGGAGACTCGGCTGCTCGCTGTGTGTTCTGACAGCAGAAACAACAACAAGTCATAACTCAAACCCTCTGTTGACTTTATCTCCCTCTGTCACACTGTTTTCCTCTTCATCCATCTCCCCCCTGTCCTCTCTCTCTATCCATGAGTTTGAACTCATTTCAAGGTTTTCTGGTTTTCACTTCTCTCATGAAGAAATACCCGCCATGTTGCTAATCATTATGGTGTTAACTTCAGTAAGAAAATGAAGCCAAAATATGTTTTTTAAGTGAGGGGACTGTGTCCCTTGTTCCCAGCAGTGTGGAGAAAGCTTTGAAACAACATTTAGATCCTCATTTTGGTAAATGAAATGAAAAATATGGTGTGCAACCGACTAAAAAATATGAAATATCTAAGTGGTGTATTTTATTAATTTTGGAGACCTCAGTCTGTCTGACTACAGTTCTGCTTGTACTACAGTTCTTCATCATTCAGGCTAATACAAAGAGTCTCTCATATGTATTTTTCCAGATGCATTGTAGTTTTTTTTTTTCTGGCATTTAAATCCAGGTAAAACTCCTGTAGATTTTATTTCCCTTCAGTGGTGACAACACCACAGACCGTGAAAACACAATGTTCCCATGACTGGATATATACTGTATGTATAAAACAAAGATAAGGTTCTTGTTACTGCACTGACCTCAGCTGCTCTCTAAAGGTTAGTCGTTACGATCAGTACAAATATTGATTTCCTCTGACCAGAGGAAAGATGTTGGTTCTGTCCAGTATGAAGAAACCGCTCATTATATTAAAACCAGTCTAACTGCTGGTGGTCTGAGGACCAAACAGGAAGTGGATGTGGATGTGAAACCTGAAGCAGCTCTGGTAGAACAGAAAGCCACACAGGGACGTTTAGTTTGTACGACCACACACAGAGAAACCTCAGTGTGTTGAGATGGAGCTAAATCCAGTTAAAAAACACACTTTAAAAGGTTGAAACCATATTTTAACTGCAGCTCCACCCTCATTTTGTTTGCATGGAAACGTAAAGGGAGTTCTGAATGGGAGTCTGAAAGGTATTTAAGATGGTATGTGTACCAGACTTTAGAGTGGTTTAAGGTGGTATATGTGTCAGATTTAAGATGGTTTAAGATGTATATGCGTGAGACTTTAGACTGGTTTAAGGTAGTATATTGTTTAGATTTTGGACTGGTTTAAGGTGGTATGTTTTTCAGATTTTGGTCTGTTTTAAGGTGGTATATTGTTGAGTTTTTGGACTGGTTTAAGGTGGTATGTTGTTCAGATTTTGGTCTGTTTTAAGGTGGTGTATTGTTGAGTTTTTGGACTGGTTTAAGGTGGTGTATTGTTGAGTTTTTGGACTGGTTTAAGGTGGTGTATTGTTGAGTTTTTGGACTGGTTTAAGGTGGTGTATTGTTGAGTTTTTGGACTGGTTTAAGGTGGTGTATTGTGTAGACTTTGGACTGGTTTAAGGTGGTATATTGTTGGGTTTTTGGACTGGTTTAAGGTGGTGTATTGTTGAGTTTTTGGACTGGTTTAAGGTGGTATATTGTTGAGTTTTTGGACTGGTTTAAGGTGGTGTATTGTTGAGTTTTTGGACTGGTTTAAGGTGGTGTATTGTGTAGACTTTGGACTGGTTTAAGGTGGTATATTGTTGAGTTTTTGGACTGGTTTAAGGTAGTGTATTGTTGAGTGTTTGGACTAGTTTAAGGTGGTGTATTGTGTAGACTTTGGACTGGTTTAAGGTGGTATATTGTTGAGTTTTTGGACTGGTTTAAGGTGGTGTATTGTTGAGTTTTTGGACTGGTTTAAGGTGGTGTATTGTTGAGTTTTTGGACTGGTTTAAGGTGGTATATTGTTGAGTTTTTGGACTGGTTTAAGGTGGTATATTGCTGAGTTTTTGGACTGGTTTAAGGTGGTGTATTGTGTAGACTTTGGACTGGTTTAAGGTGGTATATTGTTGAGTTTTTGGACTGGTTTAAGGTGGTGTATTGTTGAGTGTTTGGACTAGTTTAAGGTGGTGTATTGTGTAGACTTTGGACTGGTTTAAGGTGGTATATTGTTGAGTTTTTGGACTGGTTTAAGGTGGTGTATTGTTGAGTTTTTGGACTGGTTTAAGGTGGTATATTGTTGAGTTTTTGGACTGGTTTAAGGTGGTATATTGCTGAGTTTTTGGACTGGTTTAAGGTGGTGTATTGTGTAGACTTTGGACTGGTTTAAGGTGGTATATTGTTGAGTTTTTGGACTGGTTTAAGATGGTGTATTGTTGAGTTTTTGGACTGGTTTAAGGTGGTGTATTGTTGAGTTTTTGGACTGGTTTAAGGTGGTATATTGTTGAGTTTTTGGACCGGTTTAAGGTGGTGTATTGTTGAGTTTTTGGACTGGTTTAAGGTGGTGTATTGTTGAGTTTTTGGACCGGTTTAAGGTGGTGTATTGTTGAGTTTTTGGACTGTTTTAAGGTGGTATATTGTTGAGTTTTTGGACTGGTTTAAGGTGGTATATTGTTGAGTTTTTGGACTGGTTTAAGGTGGTGTATTGTTGAGTTTTTGGACTGGTTTAAGGTGGTGTATTGTGTAGACTTTGGACTGGTTTAAGGTGGTGTATTGTGTAGACTTTGGACTGGTTTAAGGTGGTGTATTGTGTAGACCTTGGACTGGTTTAAGGTGGTGTATTGTTGAGTTTTTGGACTGGTTTAAGGTGGTGTATTGTTGAGTTTTTGGACTGGTTTAAGGTGGTGTATTCTGTAGACTTTGGACTGGTTTAAGGTGGTGTATTGTTGAGTTTTTGGACTGGTTTAAGGTGGTGTATTGTGTAGACTTTGGACTGGTTTAAGGTGGTATATTGTTGGGTTTTTGGACTGGTTTAAGGTGGTGTATTGTTGAGTTTTTGGACTGGTTTAAGGTGGTGTATTGTGTCGACTTTGGACTGGTTTAAGGTGGTATATTGTTGGGTTTTTGGACTGGTTTAAGGTGGTGTATTGTTGAGTTTTTGGACTGGTTTAAGGTGGTATATTGTTGAGTTTTTGGACTGGTTTAAGGTGGTGTATTGTTGAGTTTTTGGACTGGTTTAAGGTGGTGTATTGTGTAGACTTTGGACTGGTTTAAGGTGGTATATTGTTGAGTTTTTGGACTGGTTTAAGGTGGTGTATTGTTGAGTGTTTGGACTAGTTTAAGGTGGTGTATTGTGTAGACTTTGGACTGGTTTAAGGTGGTATATTGTTGAGTTTTTGGACTGGTTTAAGGTGGTGTATTGTTGAGTTTTTGGACTGGTTTAAGGTGGTGTATTGTTGAGTTTTTGGACTGGTTTAAGGTGGTATATTGTTGAGTTTTTGGACTGGTTTAAGGTGGTATATTGCTGAGTTTTTGGACTGGTTTAAGGTGGTGTATTGTGTAGACTTTGGACTGGTTTAAGGTGGTATATTGTTGAGTTTTTGGACTGGTTTAAGATGGTGTATTGTTGAGTTTTTGGACTGGTTTAAGGTGGTGTATTGTTGAGTTTTTGGACTGGTTTAAGGTGGTATATTGTTGAGTTTTTGGACCGGTTTAAGGTGGTGTATTGTTGAGTTTTTGGACTGGTTTAAGGTGGTGTATTGTTGAGTTTTTGGACCGGTTTAAGGTGGTGTATTGTTGAGTTTTTGGACTGTTTTAAGGTGGTATATTGTTGAGTTTTTGGACTGGTTTAAGGTGGTATATTGTTGAGTTTTTGGACTGGTTTAAGGTGGTGTATTGTTGAGTTTTTGGACTGGTTTAAGGTGGTGTATTGTGTAGACTTTGGACTGGTTTAAGGTGGTGTATTGTGTAGACTTTGGACTGGTTTAAGGTGGTGTATTGTGTAGACCTTGGACTGGTTTAAGGTGGTATATTGTTGAGTTTTTGGACTGGTTTAAGGTGGTGTATTGTTGAGTTTTTGGACTGGTTTAAGGTGGTATATTGTTGAGTTTTTGGACTGGTTTAAGGTGGTGTATTGTTGAGTTTTTGGACTGGTTTAAGGTGGTGTATTGTTGAGTTTTTGGACTGGTTTAAGGTGGTGTATTGTTGAGTTTTTGGACTGGTTTAAGGTGGTATATTGTTGAGTTTTTGGACTGGTTTAAGGTGGTATATTGTTGAGTTTTTGGACTGGTTTAAGGTGGTGTATTGTGTAGACTTTGGACTGGTTTAAGGTGGTATATTGTTGAGTTTTTGGACTGGTTTAAGGGGTGTATTTTATTTTTGGACTGGTTTAAGATGGTGTATTGTTGAGTTTTTGGACTGGTTTAAGGTGGTGTATTGTTGAGTTTTTGGACTGTTTTAAGGTGGTATATTGTTGAGTTTTTGGACTGGTTTAAGGTGGTGTATTGTTGAGTTTTTGGACTGGTTTAAGGTGGTGTATTGTTGAGTTTTTGGACTGGTTTAAGGTGGTGTATTGTTGAGTTTTTGGACTGGTTTAAGGTGGTGTATTGTTGAGTTTTTGGACTGGTTTAAGGTGGTGTATTGTTGAGTTTTTGGACTGGTTTAAGGTGGTGTATTGTTGAGTTTTTGGACTGGTTTAAGGTGGTGTATTGTTGAGTTTTTGGACTGGTTTAAGGTGGTGTATTGTGTAGACTTTGGACTGGTTTAAGGTGGTGTATTGTTGAGTTTTTGGACTGGTTTAAGGTGGTGTATTGTGTAGACTTTGGACTGGTTTAAGGTGGGATGTGCTCTCCAGTGTGTTTCCCAGCAGCGGGCTGAGTGGTTTTGGGACGGGGGCCCAGTCTGCCTCCTCTAACAACATAATCTCATCAGCTCTGACTGCGACACTCTGAGCTGGCAGCCTGAAGTCTCTCTGGAAGCTTCACAGTGAAACCTGCCTACATGACACCACTCTGGCTTTAAATGCCGACTCTCAGCCTGCAGACTGCCTCTGCTTTCTGCTCACTTCTACGAGAATCAACCAGTAGTCAACATATTCATCTGGTGACGGTCACGCTGATGTATTTACCATGTGAATACGTACACCCATACATCATCACGCTGACACTGTAGACGTCACGTTTCCTTCATGGTAAAGTTTGTGAACCAGCTGACCTCTGACCTCTGCTCCCAGGATTCATAGTGTTAAAGGCCGAGAGAAAGAGGGATGGAAGAAAGAAAAATAGATATTTTAGGGGTTTTTTGTAGTTGGAGTGAAAAATGACGACATTACTGAGAACAAACAGATAAAGAGGAAAAGAAATCAGGATCTGTTCTTCATCGTTCTCAGGTCACGTAACTAACGCTGTCAAATACCGAGGGGTGTGAATCTATCTCCCGACTTCATTTGATGATGATTCTGTGGGTCACGATTTGATTAGAAATTGATTCTCAATTAAAAATCGATTCTATACTTCGTTCATCAGGGTGCTAATTTCAGGATCTCCTCCAGTCTGCACTGATAAAGGCAGTGTGGCAAATTATGGCATGAGAAGCAGATTAAAAATCACATAAATTAATCACATAAAATAAATACTTTTTAATAAAAAGATGGTAGTATTTCTCAATTCTCATTGAAGTTCAAGTTATACAAAAAATAAAAATGCTGCTTGTAAATGTAAATAAAATTGGTTGCTGCCTTTTTATTTATGAGAAACTTGACAATTTCCAAAATAAACTGGAGACAAAATAAGGCTGTAAAACTGATATTTTGTGTGATTTTTGTCACACTCTCTCTGCGACCGAGTCCTCTCCGTCAATGTGTAGCTGTGGTGCTTTCGAGGCAGGCAGTCTGTCGGTCGATTTTTTGAAGTTGTGAATTGATCCACAATCTGAGAAGATAAGAATCATGATTCATGTCTAAAGTGTATTTTTTATCCCACCCTTACAAATAACTGTAACGGCGGTAAAAGTACAAGATTTCCTCTGAGTTTTGGTGGAGCGGAGCTGTGAAAGAGCATGAGAAGAAAGTAAAAATACCTCAAATTCGTATCTAAGTGCAGCACTGTTCACCACACATGAACTCAGCTGAGGCTGTTCTCTTCAGTTGTAGCTGTAGTATCAGTAGTATTAGTAGTATTAGTAGTGTAAGTAGTGTTAGTAGTATCTGTGGTATCAGGTTTTATAAAGTGTCGTCAGTACACGAAGAAGGCGGTGCAGTCATACTAGCAGCAGTAGTTAATGTGGTAGTTTTAGTAGTTGTAGTAGTTGCCATGGCAACAGTAGTACTGTATTTCCCATCTATCGGTGTTGTTCTTGTATCAGCTGATCTGACAGCTGATTGGGTCAGAGAGGGTGATGTCATCAGTATGTAAGGAGAGAACGAGGCGACAGGAAGCTGGAGGGGATGTCTCCGGAGGGGGGTGTGTGTGTGTGTGTGTATGTGTGTGTGTGTGTGTGTGTGTGTGTGTGTGTGTGTGTGTGTGTGGTGTGTTTGTGTGGTGTGTGTGAGCAGCTCTCTGATCTGCGTCCAGAACAAACAAGCCTGAGGGGAGAGAGGAGACACGCTGCACTGACCTCACCACCCATCTCACACACACACACACACACACACACACACACACACACACACACACACACACACACACACACACACACACACTGTCCAATCAGAGCTCAGCTTTCGTCGGGTCCCTCAGTGAGGTTATGACGTCAGGGTCCTCGTCCATGTTTCAGGTCTGACTTGGTCTCTGCAGGTCTGGTGAACCCGTGTAGGTGTGAGTCATTACTGTTAAAGAGGCGTTCCACCGATTTCGATCAGATTGCGGTTCCTCTTCTCTTGTGGAAGCTTGTCAAGTTTGAGTCGACGCTGATGAGGTCTCTGTTTTTATCCCAGCTGCAATCCTAAAAAATGGAGCACTGCAGTTGTTCTTAAATAATAATGGTTGAAGGATACGGAGCAGATATGACGACACGTTTCTCAGACTGCATCAATAAAAGCTGTAACTTCCTTCTACCTCCACATAGACTCAAATGAAGCAAATATACATATTCTGGGATTAAAAATCAATTTCAAAATCATAAAAACAAAAAAATCAAAAACCTCACTGTACATATGTGAAGCGATATTTTTTTCCCAGCCCTAGTTGTGGACCAGGTTTCCAGCAGCGTAGACGCAGAGTTTGACATCGTGAGTTTTTGCAACATGCGACTGTTAGAAAAACAAGCCGGCATTGATAAAAGGAACTGAAAACCAAGTCTGCTGGATCGGACCAGTCCGGCTGTAGAAACTCAGTGTAGGTTTTAATTTGTAGTTGGATTCCTCCAGTTGATACCAACTCTACAACACCACATCTGATATGTAGTGTATGAACTTCTGGATGTGTGTCGGGGAAATCCTCCTCCAGCATCAGAAAGCACTAACAGTGCAAACTGACCAATCACAGCTCATGTGGTTTCTGATACTGAATCTGGAGTACCCCTCTGGATGTCAGGCTGAAATACTACAGTCCTACTTTGATGTGTGCTGTTACTATAGCAACTGTTGCTGATGCTGCTGGCTCTGCTAGTGCTGCGTGCTCCAGCTGGCAGGACGCCGACGGCAACAAATTATAAAATATTGTTTTTTTCTGCCGATTTCTCCAAACTGAAAGCTTTTTTCTTTCTTTTCCAGCACTTTTTTTTTTTATATATAAAAGATCACTTCCTCCTCCAACACCCCCCCCCCCCCCTCCTCCTCCTCCTCCTCTTCCTCCTCCTACTCCTCTTTTCCATTAGCACAAAGTGAATTAGCGGAGATGAGTCAGCCAATCAGCTGTGGCATTCAGAGGGAACGGCGCCATTATTGGCTAATGAGACGACGGGGAATTGAAGCTTTTATTCTAATAACAGTAATGTCTGTTTGTAACCGAGCCGCCTGCACCTGCTTCTCTCTTCCTCCAAACATCATTTTCTGCTTTTTCCTTTCTCCGGCAGCGAGCGGGGCATGGATCCTCACAGCCAGAGAGGGAAATTAATCTGTTGATTTAGATTCATATAGATGATTATTATTAGGAGACGCCTGCACCTGTTCCTCTCTTTTACCGCAGAGATCTGGAGACCAACCAAACCTCAGTGAAGTGGAGCAGCGTTTAGTTAGCTGCTTTTCCAAATGGAGACGGGATTATTGATGAACTTTTGTTTTGATATCATCGTGAGACGCCTGCACCTGCGTCTCACCTGCAGAGAGATCATTTAACCCTTCATTTTTTTAGCTTTTCACCTGCAAAAAACAGACAAACAGAAGAATTATTCGATTTAAGGTTCAGTTTATTCATCCATAAAATCATGTGCATTATGCTGTATTCACAACAAGAGCAAAGCAAATTTTCACCTCGCTGTACTCGCATGAGTTGGACTATTTGTGTTCATTTGCTCTAGAACAGGGGTGGACAATTTTTTTTTCCTGGGGGGGCCACATGAGAGACATTAACCCCTCCATTTCCTTCTTTCGTTACATGTAAAAAGTCCTTGCTTTAGCATCTTCGCTAGCAGCCCCTCGGCTGTCCTCTCCTTCTCATCTCCAGATTCTGTATTTTTCTGCATGTTTTGTCTCAAAGTGACGGTTCAGATTATATTCTTTGAATACAGCTACATTCTGCCTGTTGGTGCTTGGGGACGGGGTGTCCACCGGCTCGTTGAGAAGCGTGAGAACGTCATGCTTTCAGGTCAGAGTCTCTAAAAGTCTCTAGTCACTAGAGAGGTCTGAAAACTCGCTAAATATAGAGACGACGTCACTAAGTTGACAACACTGCACGTCACTCACGTCAATTTACAACGTGTGTGTGTGGAAAAAGCACATTAACAATACCTGAGCATTTCAAAACAAAAGCTTTTTTCTTTACTGTTTTTATTTTAGCTTCGTAGGTAAAGTTGTATGTTTTGACTGAGCGCTCGTGGGCCACATGTGATGCCCAGGTCTGCTCTGGAGAGGAGGAGGAGCTTGTCTCCATAGATACCAACAACGCTTTTCCTCCATTTTTCCACCATCAACCATGGAAAAAACAACCACTGTTGCTGTTTTGTACATTTTGGAAGTGTCTGATATGTCAGAAAACCAAACGGCGTCATATTTGGGTTCATAACATCACCCGGCGTGTGTCTGTATTCACACACAGGGTCATTGCACTGACTGTATCCAAAGAACGGATAGTGACAGAGCTACACCTCCGCCATTTTGGAACTGGAAGCAGCTAACAGACGCCACTAAAATGTCCATCTACAAAGTGCTGGACAAAAATAAAACTATTATTTCTATTCTTTTGTCATATTCTCCTGAAATGCCCTGTGTTGAAAATAAAATATAAATATAATAAGCGTTTTCGGGCCAAAATGGCAGCAGTAGCTGTTGTCAAGAATGATTTAGTCTCTTTCCTTCTGTACTCTTTGCTGTATCTAGCTGGCCACATCTTGCTACTGCAGTATGAACCCAATATAAACAGATTGTGCTATGATTTAATCATAATAAACAGATCAAAACGATGATGAAATAACAACATAGTGATGCTGATTTGTAAAAAGTCTGATTTCATGCTTTGTCAGGTCTGTCTCAAAACGACGAAGTAACCAGCTTTTAAATTGCTTGTTTTCTGAATGGAGTTCGGATGGATCAGTGCCAGGCTATGCAGCTGCTCCATCAACAGTCACCATTAAGTCATCAGCGATGTTGTTGTTTTTACCAGAGACAGTCTGTGGTTTGTACACATCCATGTATACAGAGAGTTTGGATATGTACAGATATGACGTACTATCGTAGCTCTGGGTGACCACAGACAGATACAACATTTATTTCCTCCATTTCTGATTCAACGTCAGTGACGACAGGAGGAGAATCTCAACACTGATAGGCTTTCACAATACTGCGTCATGCAAATTTCTCTCTGGAGCTGAAATATTTCAACTTGTGTTAGTTACTGATATTTCACTAGAATTAAGAGTGTGATCGTCTCAATTTACAAACAGTGGTTAGTGAACATAAGAAGTGCTTCCTCTGTTCTGTTTCCCAGTGGTGATATTAGATTAGTGAGCAGACAGCAGCTCCGGTAGCTCCGTGGTTGTACATGTCAGTCGGTCCAGACTGAAACATCTCAACAACTATTGGCCGGTTGTTGCTGCAGGTTTGTCTCTTTGAGTTTATTATGGAAATGAACTGATCAGGATGAGTCGGCGTGTGGACGTTCAATTTCCTGTTCTTTCTGTTTTTTTTAAATCAACATTTTCCTCCTGTGTGCTGCAGGTCCATTTCACCTCAGCCTGATAAAAACACGATGGAGATATTTTTATTTAAACAGACGACTGAAGGAACATCCTGAACCTTTAGTTCTCATCAGCCAGGAAAATACAGTATTTTATGACCTTGTCTGTTTAATAGGTTCTCATTGTGTAGAGCTGCGGTACAACAGAGACTCTTAGAAATGTGGTGCTTTCAGGGATGCTGGGACAAATAAGACAAATAAACATATCTTGAACTAGAGTTCTAACTAGTCAAGTTAAGCTAATGAATATCCTGTTTCACTATTAAAAGTTAAAACAGCTTGCCGTAAATCGCCACCTGAAGCGTTTATTTTTGCTTCACAGACCAAAAGAACTTGAAGACAGGTTTGCTCATAAAAGTTTGAGTCTGTTCAGGTTGATTTCAACCAGTGTTGAAGCAAGAATCAAGCGGGCTGTGGATGTGGCGTCTGAGCCCTTTTTGTTTCTCTGTGGATCTTTGTGAGGCAGTGAACTGAACACTGTGGTTAATTATCGTGGAAGGCTCCCAGCCAATCACATCACTCTCTCAGTGGAGCGAGGCCATTGATTGGTTGAATGTTTTTAGGAGGAATTAAAGTGTGAATTTGCTAAAGTAAACAGCTTACAGTATATTGCTGTAGCAGTAGTGTGTACACATACACACACACACACAGGCACCTAAATTAGCCGATATTTCGTGGCTGGATATTAACTGAGGTTGATTGGTGTATAATTGGAGGAGGACGTGTCACACCTGGGCTCACCGCACACACACACACACACACACACACATGTATATACTGTATATGCTAATACAGAAATGTACACACACAGTCGTAGGCTCATGCTGAGTTAAGGACCAGCTGGTGTTTTTGTTTTGATTGGCTGTAAATTAGATTGGAGACGATTGCCGGTTGCCGTGAGAACAGAGAACCCCCTCCCCCTCCCAATCCAACAAGTGTGTGTTCGAGTTACCTGCAAAAAAACCCTCAAAACAGCATCCGGGATGGGTCGGTGACATCAGAGTGACGTCACTGCTGCGTCACTCTCAGGTTAAGCCAAGTCACGTAGGCCAGAATCAGACATTTGCCTCAGAGGGCTTCATGGACCTGATCAGATCTGTGAACATGTGCGTTACTGAGTGCGTGCAGCAGCAGCAGCTCCCGGTCCACTCCTTCCTTTTTCCTCCTGCAAATAAACAACAGCAAGCAAAATAAACACATACATAGCTTGCAGAGGGAGAGGACATTTTAACTTTTTTGCATGTTCACTGACTCTTTGCTGTCATCTCCAAACAAACATGCATCTTACTCTGTTTAGACAGCAGTAGTAGTAAAGGTGGACAACCCTGTCTACATACTTTAGTGTGTTTTCCCGGTTTGACTTATCCCAGACCACCAGAGAGGTCTCAGTAGAGGGGTAGTTTAGCCGAATCTAGTAATGTGACGGTGAGGAAATGTTCTTGCCGTGACAACACTGGTGTTGCCGTTTATACTGGACATTTTACAAGAAAAGACGATCGTCAATATGTGTAGCACACTTAGTTATATCTTCACTGGTGTGCCTGACCTCTCCGGTCCAGCTTTCCTTGCGAGGATGTAGGTTTCCACCCAGCACAGACTGGCTGTGACTGCTCCGTCCTCCTCGCTGCGATTACCTTATTAACGCTGTGGTGCCCTTATAGCATTGAATCTGTGCGTTTGCTTTTCGCTCCGACAACAAATCCTCCACCTCATCCTGAGTGTGAAATCTGACTCCTGCTACTCTGAGCTGAGGCTCCATATGGAGCAGACACATTTACTTTCAGTTCGTAGCGACTCTGTGTTGATTACACAGCGCTGATGCACCAAAATGAACTAAATGGATTTTATTTTTTGAACAAAAAGCGAAAGAACGGGGAGCGCAGTGGGTATCTAATAACCAGTAACACCGACTAACGCAACAAGCCTAGTTGAATGTTTGTGTACTCTGCCTGACTCATTTAAGACACATCAACCCAACATCAGAGATCAAGCAGCGATGAAGCCCAATCGTTGCATCGCCTTACGTTGCCTTTTTCTTGTTGCATTTGAACACAACGCAAAGACGACAGCTGATGGCCAGTGAGCACATAAGTTCTGCGCCTGAATGTGAGGAAATAATTTTCCTCACCAGCAAGCGGCGGTGGTCTGCGTTCGTCATTGAAAAAGGGAAACAGGAAGACCGGGATGGCAGATATACAAGAAGTTGCTACGATACGTACATGAAACATAGTAGCGTTTGCTTCATTCCCGATGACCATGTCGCTGTGAAACTATCTGCGTTGGAACAATCAGATGAGATGAAGATAAAAAATGAAAGTGGTTGTCCTCTTGACTACTCATCGGCTTACCTCACCTCTGTTTCTCCTCTCGTGCACTGATTCGTTTAAGCTGAACAGCCAATCAGTGATTTCTCTCACCGACGTGCTCCGCCGCCAATTCAACATGCTGAATCAGCCAGAAAATTTCCGACGATGGCAGACTAGAGCCGACCGAAAAAACTAGACAGACCCAGCCTGTCTGACGTCCGACCGTCAGCTTAGTGCCTCAGGACCTTTACCTGACTGAGGTTTGTGATATGAGGATATCTTCAGGAAGCGTAAATCCCACTGAACCTAAAACTCTGTGTATCACGTCTGCGTGTTCAGATTTGAGTGATGGCTTTGAGAAGAAGTGTGACGTTTAATGCAAACTGCAGCAATCTGTGTTTTCAAGTATCTTAATGTCGTCCATGATCTGTGTCACTGCTGCAGCTCCAACTACTGTGAGCGGCCAAAACAGCAGCCAGACTACAATAATTAATAACACTGAACACACTCATCCCTAACCTCAGATATTTAATCGTGATTATTCGCATATTAATCACACATTTTTTAGCTGTTCAAAATGTATCCTAAAGGGAGATTTGTGTATTTAATACTCTTATCAACATTTATTATTGGAAATCAATTATCAACACAAAAAAATATTGTCCAGAAACCCTCACAGGTTCTGCATTTATCATAAAAATATGCTCAAATCATAACATGACGAACTGCAGCCCAACAGGCAACAACAGCTGTCAGTGTGTCAGTGTGCTGACTTGACTATCGTGCATGTGATCATCATAAATTGGGCATGTCTGTAAAGGGGAGACTGGTGGGGACCCATAGAAGCCATTTTCATTCACATATCAGAGGTCAGAGGTCAAGGGACCTCTTTGAAAATGGTCATGACAGTTTTTTCCTCACCAAAATTTGGAGGGTTATTTAGCCTCCTTCATTACAAGCTAGTAACACATGGTTGGTACCAATAGATCCCTCAGGTTTTCTAGTTTCATATGATACCAGTATCTTCGCTCTGGCTTTAAAGCTGCTGCAGCCTAAAAATTTCAAGTTGCATTACTGCATCGACACATCAACTTTGACAGCTCTACCTCAAATGCTTCACCTTTATCTCATATTCTTGTTCTGTTCTGGGTTGTAGTCACGGAGCTTGTGTCATTGTCTGGGACAGAAGGTCCCATGCTGATAGGCTGTAACAATTGTCTGGTGATCCCTCTCCCACCCTCACCGCCACCGCCACAACCGCGACCGCCATCCTCCCTCCATCTAATAGGCTCTAAATGGATCAGGGAGAACAGGCCGAGTCTGAAGCCTGGGTGTAGATTTATGTCTCCGCCTGGACGAGGTGCTGCTGTCAGGGGCCAGCCAGCTGCCCATAAATACCGCGTGTGCGTGCGTGCATGTGTGCGCGTAATATGATTTTGTTTCCATAAAGGTGTAATTCAACCATTATGTATGCCGGTGTGTGTTGAGGGCTGGCTTGGCGGGCAGGAGTCAATGAGATGTTAAAACGTCAATTTACAGTACTGTGTGTGTGTGTGTGTGTGTGTGTGTGTGTGTGTGTGTGTGTGTGTGTGTGTGTGTGTGTGTGTGTGTGTGTGTGTGTGTGGAGTGTTTCCAGATGTTTTAGTTGAAAGCAGATGTGGGATCAGCTCCTGTGATGAAGTTAGACTCTGCTGTCACTGGTTTCAGTCTCTGGCTGCTGCTGCCGACTTACTGTATATAATTAGTTATATAACTTCATCATTAAAGTAGCAGATGTGAATCTTTCCACGACTGTAGTTTAGTTCTGGCTCAGTGTAATTATAAAAACATCTAAAACCTTCACCCAGTCTATATAAAAGCAACGCTAATGCTAACGGGTAACACCATTAGATAGTTAGCTCTGAAGACACATGCAGTTATACCTGAATGTGTTTACATTGCAGTCACTAAAGACACATGGAAATCAAGGAAGGCGTACTTATAGCACGCTAAACGCCTTGTGCATTAACGTGGCATTTATACGCCTTTTTGTGGGAACAGGATTGAATGAAAGCAGTAACACTGCAGGGACGAGCGCTAAAAGCTCACATCCGTCTAATGGGAAACTTTTACGTGGAGCGAGCGAACCATGATGTGTTTGAATCTGTGACTTATTTAAGGTTTAGCACTCATGCCAGTGAATATTAAACTAGAAAAGCACTCGGAGAGCGCAGACCTCCGCCAAGCACCATAGTTTCCCCCCTGGTGGTTTCTTCTGGATCTGTCTCCTCAAGTATTAAAGCTCAAGTTGATCAAATTCGTTGACATACTTCAGATGTGGAATTGTCTCAGCTACACGATGCTGATGTTAGAAATCTCTAAGATAAGATAAGATGAACCTTTATTAATCCCTGGAGGGAAATTCGGGAAACAATCATGGCCCGTACGGGGACGAACCTGCAACCTTGGCGTTATCAGCACCACGCTCTAACCAACTGAGCTAACCAGCCTCTACCACTAATATTAAATGCACAGTAGGCCAAAATTCGTACCCCCATTTGTTTTGTATAAATTGCTATAAAATCCGCCATCTGGATCAGATCTGGATCAGCCTTTGGGATTTGATAGAAGTACACATTGTAAATCCCTGAGTCAAATTTCATGAGCTTTGAGCAAAAATTACCAGAGATATTGAGAAACAATTTTTTGGGTCCCATTGACCCCAATGTTTACGAAAATTTCAAAGTGATCCAGAATCCAGGATTTCTTCCAGATCATCCCCAAAATTAAATCAGTTCTTCACTTTTCACATTTTCGACACACCCTGAAAATTTCATCAAAATCCGTCCATAAGTTTTTGAGTTATCTTGAACACAGACAAACAGATAAATGCTGGCAAAAACATAACCTCCTTGGCGGAGGTAATAAAAGTATGTAGACAGACATAAACAGGTCACCACCACTATTCGTGGAAATAATAAGAGACATTTTCCACCTTAAACTCGTCCACCCGGCCTTGTCCCATCTATCTTCTTCTGTTGACTTTAATGGTGGTTGCTGTGTTGCGGTAGCGCCATCTGCTGGACCCTCTTTTGCCCCATCGATCCCAGCATTGCAATTATGTGTGAAAAGGCTCAAGATGTAAATGTCCCTGAACGTTGTACATGTGTGAACCAGTGGTGCCTGGAGGGTTATCCCAGTAATTTACCAGGAACTGTGTGTGAAAGAGGCTCATCTCTCTCTGATGCTATCAGGAGCTCATTCAGCTGTAACTAATGCTAATAGAAAGGGAGATTACTGTTTACCAGTTTAGTTACACTCCCTCACTAAGAACAACGCCTAAGTAAGACTTGTGTTTGTAACAGCAGCTGGTGTTTGTGTCTCCAGCAGCAGCATTTGGCCAAAAACCTGTTAATGAAATATGTTCAGGACCCCTATGAATAAATAAATGTCCTTATATTTGAACCCATATGGAGTCCGTAAATCTCCATGTGTCTCCTGACTGTTTAAATATAGTTTATTGTGTTTTAGCAACGCTGAGTTCAAGTCTTGCCGGACTGGTGAGAAAACACATTTTTTAACATGTTTTCATTTTTCCAGGAAGATTCACTGTTTATTTTTTTTGTCGCAGTATGTAAGAAGTTTCATCAGGACATCAGGTTGAAAGGACACAACACTAAACATAGTAAGAGAAACAAAAATAAAAAAGCAAGTACTAGAGTACTGCAAAAGTCAAGAAGGATAGATGTAAAATAGAAATGTGTACAATAAATACGAAATATGAAATATGTGCAATATATCTGTAGTTCACAGTAAGTATAGAGAATACCTGTGAGAAATATAGATGATATTGTCAAAGAGTTTAGAAGCTAAGAAGTGAAACTATGGTGCTATTTTGGCAACAGCCACTTGATGGCCGCCATTTTGGACTGAAAACTTGTGACCATGGATGTATAAAGAGATGTCTCTAAATCAGAGGATGTTTGTTTTAGGTGAATTAACCCAGTAGGAACACTTAAATTTCCCTCATTCATGTCCTAAAGGTTGTAAAATGAACTAACAGCTTAATCCAGACCCACAGGACTGCACCGCCCTGCAGACTCATGACATATCCGGCCACCTTCCTGTTAGCTGTATGCAGCTGTGATAATGGATATATTGGCTGTTATTCATCATTTATATTATCTTCTAATACATCCATGGGCTGCATGCTGTCAGCCTGTACTGTGGTGGATGTATTAACGTCTATCTGGCTATCAGCCAGTAGCTAGTAAGATGATAAGATGAACCTTTATTAATCCCCGTAGGGAAATTAGATTATTTATTAATTAATTATTAGTAGAGCTAGTAGTGCTAGTAGTAAGGATTTAATGGAGTTGTAGGATATCTACTAACAAACAGGGCAAAGGCACAGGACACGGCCTCTTATACATCAATTGTCTGTTGCACTGACAAAGTTTCAGATTGCTCTCAAAATCTGTGTGCTGGATTTTTCTAACTTCCACTGATGTCCATCACTCACTTTATGCTCCTCTGGGAAGCAGCCGGGCAAAACAATTTAATAAGTAAATAGTTATAGTATGCATATTTATAATATTTTATTGTTCAAGACATTTCAGTAAAGACATTAAATATGACAGTAGAATAAAAATACTGTAAAGTAGTTTTACTTTAGTATGACACTTTGTAGGCGGGCGTTTTACTGGCGTGTGGTCGTCACTTTCAGTTCAAAATGGCGGAAACGTAGCTCTGCTGCTGGGTGATGATGTAGCAATGGAACAAAAAAATTCTCTTTCACTTATCAATATGTGTTCTTTGGCGATAATCCAGAAAATGTGCACTATAACGCTAAAATTGTGACGTGTTGTTCTTCAGGTACGTATTCCTCTCTGACTGTGGCTGTCTGCATTTTGCTTTGTTGCTGACGACCGCTTTATGTTACAGTTTATCCACAAATTTTGCCAAAAAAGGAGGCAAAACCACCATGAGCATCACATTCCTGGTGTGATGTGAGGGGCTTTAAAGGGTCTGAAGGGTGTGTGTGCTGTGGAGCTTTGTGTCTCTTTACCGTTCGTGTGTGTGTGTTAGCGTTGTTAGCGTTAGTGTGTCGCGGTGCTAACAGGTTTGAACCTGCCAGAGCTCAGTAATGATTTAGTCTGTTTACTTAACTGTTTGACCTGCGTGTGTGTGTGTGTGTGTGTGTGTGTGTGTGTGTGTGTGTGTTTCCTGTAATTATTTAATGCAGTGACTGGTAACTCTCTCTCTGGTTTAGCTGCCACTGTAATAAATGCAGGTGTTTAGGAGGCACCTCTAAACACCTGGGACCTGCGTGTTTGTTTAGGCAGTTTGGCAATTTATAAGGCTTTATATGTGTGTGTGTGTGTGTGTGTGTGTGTGTGTGTGTGTGTGTGTGTGTGTTCGTCTTCTTGTCCAGCTATCTTTGTGAGGACCAGGTGGAGTTTTAGACCGTCAGAGTGAGGACATTTTTGGAAAGTGAGGACATTTTGGCCGGTCTTCACCTAAGGACAGACTTTAAAAGGCCCTTACGTGGTTTTAAGGTCCAGGTGAGAATTAGGTTTAGGTTAGGATTAGGGAAAGGGTTGGGGTCAGGCATTTAGTTGTGATGGTTAACGTAAGGGTTAGGGGCTAGGGAATGCGTTATGGCATTGTACTTCATTTGCAAAACTATCTTTGGCAAAACTCGTCCATATCCCTGCTCACGACTCAATATCTCCAACAGCAACCGCAGTTTCTGTTGTAGCATTTTGTCAATTCATTAGTACGGTTGCTCTGTTCTCAGGATGTTAATGATTAACTGTTTTACTGTTAACCATCATGAATAATTTTATCCAATTAATGCTATTGGTTTAAAATGGTTAAAATAAATTTATGAAAAAATATTTTAAAAAATAATAAAATATTAAAAAGCTGAGCAAAACTCAGAGGAGCGCCTCCTCACTTAAAGGAGAAAAGCTGGTCCACCTTAACAGCCCACCTGAAGAGAGTCTGAGCTGGTGTTGCAGGATACAGGAAGTTGGCTCGGGTCTGAGTAAGCCCCCAGGAAGAGCGCCAGTTGTGTCGCCCAATGTTCGGGCCCAAAACTACTTTTTCCCATAGACTTACATTGCATTACAACTCAACAAGCTGTGTCCAGATCTCTTCATACATCCATGTCTTCAGATGAGGAGTTGCTTTATTTATTTACCCAATTTTCCAAATAAACTGTACATACACTGCACAGTTACGTTCACAGCTTTAATGCCACCGACTACTTCACGTTCATCGCCACCACACACACAGGGTCTATCGGACACTCGCTAATGTTTCGCTGCAACCGACAGACTGTATGTGTGTGACGATGGCGAGCAGGAAGCCACCAGCAAAGCTTCAGCTGCGAACGTAGCACAAACACACACACGGTTTGCTGAACACTCGCTATTGTTACTCCGGGCAGACACACAGCTGACAACCTGCTAAACTAAACTAAATGGTCTGCGGTCATGGTGGACTGATGGTGGCGGCATGTGTCCTCGACACTACACGCAGCATCTTGGCTGGACTCTGTTGTGCTCATATAATGCAGCTGCCGCACCGCTGCCTGCGCCACAGTAACTGTTGCTTAACAGAAAATAATTAACGGTTAAAAAAGTTAAAAAAAAATCTAAATTAGCTATTCCATTTCTTTAAGTTGCAATTAATCATGATCAATTATTTGAATTGATTGACAGCCCTAAGTCAGTATATACATTATATACAGTATATTGCAATCACTGACTCAAAGACGTGATTCTAGTGTTACATTCAGCTGTTTTTCCGCATAACAGTGGAGCAGAAATAGATCCAGGTGGGACGAGGTTCTTGTTTTTTCTCATGTGGGTTTATTTTTCTAACTGTGTGTGTGTGTGTGTGTGTGTGTGTGTGTGTGTGTGTGTGTGTGTGTGTGTGTGTGTGTGTGTGTGTGTGTGTGTGTGTGTGTGTGTGTGTGTCCTTGCCAGCTGATAAATGACTCTTCATTCTCGGTCAGGAGTCTCCGATAAATACTTAGTATACCCACCCACACACACACACACACACACACACACACACACAGACACACACACACACCAAGTTTATCACAGTGTGTGTGTGTGTGTGTGTGCATCGTCAGGACTCACCTTGGGAAATGACTTCATCTGTCTCTGTTCTACCTCTGTGTCTCTCTCTCACCCTCTCTCCGTATTGACCGTGTTTTACAGCGAAATCCATAAAGTTTGTCCCAAAGGACACGTTTTAGCCTGACGTCACACACACACACACACACACACACACACACACACACACACACACACACACACACATAGTAAAACAGTGTGTGGTCTAAATGAAAAGCGAGCGAGTATATCTGCTTCCTCTCTCTCTTTCATGGCTCATGTACAAAATATTCTGTAGTGTGTGTGTGAGTGTGAGTGTGGTGTGTGTGTGTGTGTGTGTGTGTGTGTGTGTGGTGAGCCACACCCAGTCTAAATGTGAACATGGTCAGACTTCTGAAAAACAACACACACTGAACTGTAACAGAGGTGTATATATATATATATATATATATATATATATATATATATATATATATATATATATATATATATATATATATATATATATATATATATTCTACTAGGACTAGATGAACATTCTAACCCTGACCTCAACCTAGCCAACCAATCCAACAAGCCAATCAGAGTAGGGCAGGGCACGACTTGGTCATCCTGGGAAAACAAATTTGCAGTACTGTAAAGAGAGAAGGAGGGAGGAGAGGAGAGAAGAGGAGGAGGAAGGAGGAAGGAGATAGAGAAGCAAAGAGAGGACAAACTTGGCAAGTATCTGTATTTCAATATATGTGATTATTGATTACTGAAGGATTATTCAGCCAAGCCTTGTGGTCTTCATTGAAGCTTTTATTTTAGTGATTTACTTCCTGTGTTCTGTTAATGTAATAGATGAATAGATTTAACCCTGAACCTTTATTTGCTGGACTAAACTAGGGCTGATTAGTAAATAACACATCACACACGTTTGTGAAAGGTGTGTTTAAAATCATGTGCTGGCGGTGACAGGCTTTTATTGTGACACAACCACAGGAAGTGTTGCTTTACTCTGTAAAGTTTCATTTAAAGTGGTTTTGGTGATTTTACTCAGTTTGTGTTTGGAAGCTGGTTTGTATGAATGAAGGAGAGTAATGAAACAATAAACTTTATTTAAAATAGAAATCCATACAAAGTTAGATCAGCTGATCTGAACACAGATCAAACTCTAAACAAACAACAACCAGAGTGAGACGTTACAGCAGATATACTGTATAACAGATAATATAATATAGATCATATCACAGATCATAATAATAAGATGGTATAATGTCATTAAAAGCTTCTCTTCAGAGCTGCACATCAATTCATATCTTTAAGTCATTACATTGGAGACAATCTGTAATCAGTAAATGTGATCTTAACATTTATCAGCATCTTCAGCTCCACTGGAGATCTGAGGGAAGAGGAGAGGAGGAGAGAGAAGAGGAGAGGAGAGGAGGAGAGAACAGTGAAAGAGGGAGGAGAGGAGGGTAAAGGAAAGAGGGAGGAGGAGAGGAGAGGAGGAGAGAACAGTGAAAGAGGGGGAGAGGGGAGGGTTAAGGAAAGAGGGAGGAGAAGAGGAGAGAGGAGGGAGAAGCAGAAAGGAGAGGAGGAAAGAGATGTGAGAGGAGGAGAGAACAGTGAAAGAGGGAGGAGAGGAGGGTAAAGGAAGGAGGGAGGAGGAGAGGAAAGGAGAGAGGAGGGAGAAGCAGAGAATAGAGAGAAAAGAGAAGAGAGAGGAGGGAGGAGGAGAGGAGAGAACAGTGAAAGAGGGAGGAGAGGAGGGTAAAGGAAAGAGGGAGGAGGAGAGGAGAGAGGAGGGAGAGGCAGAGAGGAGAGGAGGAAAGAGATGTGAGAGGAGGAGAGAACAGTGAAAGAGGGAGGAGAGGAGGGTAAAGGAAGGAGGGAGGAGGAGAGGAAAGGAGAGAGGAGGGAGAAGCAGAGAATAGAGGAGAAAAGAGAAGAGAGAGGAGGGAGGAGGAGAGGAGAGAACAGTGAAAGAGGGAGGAGAGGAGGGTTAAGGAAAGAGGGAGGAGGAGAGGAGAGAGGAGGGAGAGGCAGAGAGGAGAGGAGGAAAGAGATGTGAGAGGAGGAGAGAACAGTGAAAGAGGGAGGAGAGGAGGTAAAGGAAGGAGGGAGGAGGAGAGGAAAGGAGAGAGGAGGGAGAAGCAGAGAGTAGAGGAGGAAAGAGAAGAGAGAGGAGGGAGGAGGAGAGAACAGTGAAAGAGGTCGGAGAGGAGGGAAGAAGAGAGAGAAGGAGGGAGGGGAGGAGGGAAAATGAAGGAGAGGAGGAAAGAGGAGAGAGAGAGAGAGAGAAGGGAGGATTGGAGGAAGATGTAGTTGAAGAACGAGGAGTGTCAGTGGGAGCAACAAATAAGAGGAAGATTCTCTGAAGATGGAATGGTGGAGGGAGGAAGTGATTTAGGAAGAGGAAAGAAGGAGATGAGAAGAGAACGGATGGAAGGAAACGAGAGGATGATGCAGGAGGAGATGGTTTAGGAGAAGGAAAACAGACGATGAGGAGGAAAGAAAAGGGGCTGGAGAGAGGAAACAGAGTCAAAAAGGAAAGGAGACGAGGAGGATGAATGAAAAAGGAGGAAAGGGATCGGAAGAGAATGATGGAGGGTAGTTTGGTTGGAGAAAGAAAAGAGAAGAGACAGGAAATAGATGATGAGGATAAAGAGGGAGAGGAGGAAGGACAGAGGAAGGGAGGAGAGGGAGAGGAAGGAGAGAGGAAGGACAGACAAGGGGAGGATTAGAGGAGGAGGAAGGATAGAGGACGAGGCATGAGAGAGGGAGGGAGGAGAGGAGGGAGAGAGGAAGGGAGGAGAGGGAGAGAGGAAGGAGAGAGGAAGGACAGACAAGGGGAGGATTAGAGGAGGAGGAAGGATAGAGGACGAGGCATGAGAGAGGGAGGGAGGAGAGAAGGGAGAGAGGAAGGGAGGAGGAGAAATGAGAGAGGGAGGAGGAAGTAGAAAGGAGGGGAGGAGAGGGGAGGAAGGAGAGATGAAGGGAGGAGGAGAGGAAGGAGACAAGGAGGAAAGGAAGTAAAATGGGGAGAAAGTGTTGGAGCTTTAATTCACTGAGCACCTGAAAGTGGGTCATATTGGGGGGGGGGGGGGTCTGTGTGTTGTAGCAGTTTAACAAGGAGAGCAAACGAAGAAACAAGGAGATAGGAAAGAAGAGAGGAAACAGTGAGATAGGAAACAAGTAGAGGAGACAGACAGTATCATCATCAGCAGAATATATAATATTTCCCACAGAGACCAGTTTGAGTCAGACAGGAACCAGTTTACTGAACAACAGGGTGCGTGCGTGCGTGCGTGCGTGCGTGTGTGCGTGCGTGCGTGCGTGCGTGCGTGCGTGCGTGCGTGCGTGCGTGTCAGACAGCTCTTTGTTTCTGTCATTGTGACCACTGAGAAGTGTTTCCTGTTCCCAGAGCTCCCAGACGATGGTGATGATAAGGTCCAGTGTTCCCAGTAAACACCGTCTGCTGCTGAACATCACCATTCACACTCAGACAGTTCAATGACTGTGTGTGTGTGCGTGTGTGCGTGCGTGTGTGCGTGCGTGCGTGCGTGCGTGCGTGCGTGCGTGCGTGCATGTTTCTGTACCTGCAGTAAAGCTAAAAAAAGCTCCGGTTGTTGTTTTGCTCTGTGAGGCTCTTATTGTGAAAAAGTCTGTCCTGAATGAGTGTCACAAACTGATCCTGAAGCAGATTTTATTCCCGTTATTTTCCATTAATTCCGCCACACAGGCGCATCATAACACATTCTCTCCGTCAGGTTTAATCCCCACAATTCACTCCCGTGTGTTACCATGGTTACCAAATGGCTCCCTCGCAGGTCAGAATCCGTCTGATTAAAATAACTGATGTGTTTTTTAGTGTGTTGAAGTTCCAACGTGGCGTTCAGCTCGTTAACAGTCTGCCCTCTAATTAACGTGTCCTCCAGCGTCACAGACAGTGTGATGTTGTTCACTGAAACACCCCGACCCACTTCACACTGTGTGTGTGTGTGTGTGTGTGTGTGTGTGTATTGCCTCGTGTTTCATCACACACTGAAATGAGTGACAATTATGTCCTACAGAAATTAATTAGCTCGTCTCTGTCCCTGTCTCACCTGGATCTGCACTAACGAGCTCAGTATCTGCTGTCTAATCAGAAAAAGTTGATCATCAATTAAAATGACAATTTTTGAAAAGAACGGCAGCTAATGACATTTATTAATGTTCTCTCTGTGATTATAACCAGCAGTGACGTCCATGAACCAATCAGAGAAAAGTTAATGAACTTTTCTTAATGATACAGATCTCTCTCTTTGGTGTATACATAGTTATGTTGATTACAAACGTAGAGAAGAGACCAGAGCAAAATTTAAAGCAAATGAATTTAAATATATTAACAGTTTATTAATCCAAGGCTGAATACTGGGCTTGGGCATTTACTATTGTGTATACCTTCCTGATATTTCACCTGGTAAAGGCTACCTGATATGGGACCAAGTCATTCTTTTGCAAGTCGCAAGTAATTCTCAAGTCTGTACTCTAGTCCTAAGTCAAGTCCCAACTCAAGTCTCGAGTCCGAAACAAGCCGTATGTGCTCTTTACTAAAATGTTATGTCGTTTTAACTGTGCTCAGTAACATAATGTTAGTTCTTTATGGGTTTTCCCTGAAACTCGATTGGATGGATGTTGGATTGGTTCAAACAAAGTTGATCTGGGGAGTTAAGTGAAAGATAATCAAATGCTTGTCCCGATAACATTCACCGGAAATAAAGAGTCCAAAGTTCAATACAAAAGATAGAAATTCCCGTGTGAATCCCAAGCAAATCAAAAAGCAAACACACCCAACATCTCCGACGGTGTTGCACGGCGCTTTTGTGTGTGCATGTGTCAAACTCTGATTCACAGATAGCAGAGGACAGAAGCAGCACTTAACGTTAAATGACACCAAAACATCGTAGAGACTCTCAGTGTAACCGAGCATAGTTTTTATAACATGGCTGGCATGATTACCCGCCAGTGTGGTCGATAGCCTTCGAGGTGTTAATTTTGGACCCTGTCAAACTGGTTGTTATCGTTGTTTGAGGAATCTGCTGGTAGAAAACAGATCCTGTCGAGTAAATCTCATCTGGAAGCATCAGCCAGTCTGAAGTCATGAATGTGGAAAAATCAGAGATGAGAAACAGTTTGAATCATTTTATTCTGCTGGTCAGTGTCAAACTAAACATACTCCTCCTCTTCCTCATAACATAACATCATTCAGAGTGACTTCATCATCTCTGATGTGCATCCACGATAAATGTCCAGAAATGCACTCAGAGATCAGAGACAAAAGCAGTGTTTTTCAGTCTCACATTCATCCAGTGACTTGTCTCTGTCCCACCTGGATCTGCACTAACAAGCTCAGTATCTGCTGTCTAATCAGCACAGATCGTACATACTAGTGTATCGTCCTTCCGTCTTCAGTCAGTTTGGTTCTCTATTGGCTGTCATTTTTCCCACGTCACTGCATCACTGTCTGTCCTCAGGGTTCCCCACACACAACAAGATATCCCATCATAAACACTGAACATGTTTAATATTTATGATTGAGATTGGTGCGGCCAGGATGGACTTCCGAGCCCATCATGGGATGGAAAAACACTCATAACATACCTCACATTACAGGAACATCTGGAAAGATAATCTTAGAACCATCAAACTATCAGGGCTTTGCTGACGTCATGCTAATTAACTTACTTTAATTTTACTTTTAATTCTCAGGAAACAAAACTGAAGAATTTACCCCTCTGGTGTGACCTTGGATGAACACATTATTTCCAACGGTATGCGCAGCATCACTGCGGCGTTTTGCTGCATCGAGCAAAGCCCAACTTCGGGCGCTGTGTGGTATGTAGCGAGCGGTTGCAAGCAGCTCTCTTCCACCAGGACACAACATTTGGTGTAGCTGTATTCTCATCCGGGTGGAAACAGTAGAGCCTATATATGCTCTACAGCACCAGAAAGAAGTTGAGATAACAAAATGGATAAAAAAGTGTGAAAATATCCCATAAATTGTGAGAAATACGGGAGAATTGTGACCCCGGGAAGAAACTGATATAAGGTTTCTGTGCTTTATAAAAACCAGCTGCTGCTGCAACCGACACTTTTTCAGTCTCTGATAAAACAAAGTAAACTGAGCTGAAGTGGACAGAGATAACACACACACACACACACACACACACACACACACACACACACACACACACACACACACACACACAGTCGGTCCGGCTGTGTGGACAACAGCAAACACTGTGTCCATGTGAGCAAGCAGACGATTACTGCTGAGCAAATACAGACTCTCAGCTTGCTCTGACCCCACACACACACACACACACACACACACACACACACACACACACACACACACACACACACAGGCAGTGATAGATGTATGTGCAGATGTACACAGCAGCAGGTGGAGAGGAACCAGCCGACTGGCGGTTCGGTGGTGTGTGTGGGGATAGTATTGGAATTACAGGACTTGCTGCAATACTACAGGGAGTACTATGTATAGAAGTAGTACTAGATGTAAGGGCTGCCACTAACAGTTATTTTAATCATAGATCAATTGTTAATTGTAAATCTGTTGGTTATTTTCTCCATTACTCAATTAGCTGTTTAGTCTATAAAATGTGTTGGAATGTCTCAAAAATATTCAGTTTACTGTCACAGAGGAAAGAAACCAGAAAAGATTCACATTTAAGGAGCTGCTATTGGAGAATTCATACTTTAATTTCTCAATAAATGATTCAAACTGATTAGCCGACAATCAAAATAGTTGGCGATTAATTTATTATTAATTTAGTTGTCAATTTCTGCAGCTCTAACTAGAAGAAATATTAAGGAACTCAGTGTGCATGGAGGCAAATATAAACCTGATATAATGCATATAATGTGAAGATCATACACAGACCGGCACATACGGGTACTTCACTAAAAGTCAAGGCCACGCCCCCTTTTGGGGGATGGAAAGCTGAAGATCCCATAGACTTCAATGCAATCTGACGTATCTTTGGATTGTAATTTTGATAAGTTCGTATGCATTCATCTCTTGTTATACAATTATTTTGCGATCTTCCCTGAACCTGAGCATTGGTGATATGTTGATAAATGAAGGTTGACCATGCTGGTCTGGTCTACAGCTTGGAGCTGTAAAACCCCTCTATTAGATCTTTTTAAGACATGGAAGAGGAACAAATCAGAGATCAGTGTTTTTGGATTTATTGTTGGTGCGACTAACTTCACAGCGACTCTTCAGCATAGTGTTATTACTATTAGCGGTTTGTTTAAAGTAGAAGTTGAGAGACATGTTTCAGCTTCTTCTGTTTACTCTGTTATGTCTATGTGAGACATGGGACTGGTGTCCCCCACAAGTGGGCATGGCCATGTGATCCTACTCTGGATGACGTATTGCCGGTCTGATGTATGGTCTTACTTGTAATGTAATAATGTTAAAGACAGACAGTATATTATATCATGTTTAGTTTCCAGTGTCAGTAACATTCCTGTGTGTTCTGCTTTTTGTCACTAGGACACAAACTTTAAACACACGTTAGCTCTGTCCTCTGTCTCCGTACCTGTCTGTCAGTCTGTCCACCTGTCTGTCCACCTGTCTGTCTGTCTCTATAACCTCAGTGTGGACATGAGTTTTGAGAATCCAAACTGAGATTTCACCTTCCTGGATTTGTTCAGTGACCTGAAGAGGAAAAAAACACAATAAATACTTCTTCTTTTAATCCTCTTGTGACCACTTAGAATAATGTTGCTGCTTTACTGGAAACCATGAGACACTTGTACTATTGTAACAGTAGTAGTACTGAAGTAGTACACACACACTGGGCCTTCAGCTGTGTGGATATGTCATGCTGAAGATATTTACCGCTGAGAGCTGCTCTGCTGTTCGTCTGTCCATCTGTTGCATAACAACAATAACACAAACCCTGCCAAAATAAAGTACACAGAGAGTTCCCCTTCATCATTTAATGAACTAGATGTAGTCGATCAAGATAAATGAAGAGTCCTGTATTTATAAGATGATAAATAAAAGGCTGACATTGTCACTTATTAGACAAAACACATATTTAATTGGCTCTGATTCAGAGTTTATTGACACAAATGATGTAACAAACAAAAAGTTCTTCAATAAACCTTGACGGAGACATACAGATAATACGCTACGAGAGCTTTCACCTTGTGGGTACACTCAAAGGTCAACTCTGTCAGGACGGTTTTCTGTTGGTCTGCACCACAAATTCACTTGTCAAAGTTCACCACAGTCACACTCGAGATGCAAGATATTTTCCCACCAGTTAATAAACTCGTGATATCACCGTTGTTACCAGTTACACTGACTTTTTACAAGAGAACAAGATGGTCAATATGTGTAGCCTGCTTACTTTGAGCTTTAATGGCGGGTAGCTGTGTGTCTGGCCTCTCCGGTCCAGCTTTTGCTGCAGGGCTGCCGGTGTCCACCCAGTGCCGCCTCATCATGCACACCGGCTGTAACCCGATTAATATTACAGTTCCATCATAGCGTTGGGTTTAAATATTGCCAAATAGGCGCGTTTCCTTTTGTCTTCGATACCAAATTCTCCGCCATGTACACCTGCTACTCTGACCTAAGACTGCATATGGTGCCTTTATAGTCAGTTTGTAGCATCCGTCGTCCGACTATGTATTGATAACCTGCCTCTGATACTTCAAAATGAACTAAATGGGTTTTATTTCAGTAAAAAGAAAAAAAAAAGAAAAACGACAGGGGGTATGCAAACTAATCAGTGTGTGCCCGACCACCGTGTAACACCAGTAACACCGACTACTATGACAATCAGCAATTAGCAATATAAACTAGATAACAGAGAGGGAATTTTGACCTGTTTAACTTCCTAACAAAACCAGTATGACCACAGTAATGGTATTGGTTTTAACCACTTTGGCACTGTAACATCCTTAATTATATGCATGTTGAATATTGTTGTTTAGTAACATCAGGAGCCTGTATAGATTGAATAGACAGAGGCCCAGTATTGATCCCTGTGGCATTCCCTTCACATTATTTTGCTGTAAGTATAAAGTTATGCTCTTTGTCTGGGTGACGGAGAAATCAACGGTTTCTGTGTCTTCAGTTTTGTGCGACTTTATCAATCTGTTCGTAAAGTATCGGGTATGTGTGTCTTTGACGCCCCCTGTGGGGAGAATGAGCCGCTGCTTCGGTGTGGATAGAAACCTCTTCACATCCATTTTTTTATGTCGCTCAGGTGACAAAATTGTGGCAAAAAGTTTCCATATTTCCCTCCTCTGTTCCTCTTCTTTTTCCCCATCTCCCTTTCTTTCACCCCCTTCTTTCCCTCTTTGCATCATCCCCCTCTTGCCTAAGAGCTGCCCTACATACTGAAGGATAGATATTGTTGCATCACCATAGACTGCACAAAAAATCACACACATTGCAGAAAACATGATCCACACACACACACACACACACACACACACACACACACACACACACACAAGACACAGAGGTGGATTAATTATTATTCGGTTGCCAAGGAGATGATGGAAGAACGAGCAAATCTGTCAGCTCCCCAAAGAGACTGAAGACTCTTCACACTTCCTCTCTCTCTCTCTCTCTCTCTCTCTCTCTCTCTCTCTCTCTCTTTTTTATCTCTATCTCGTTCACTCATTCCAGGAAGGGGGGGGGTAAATGGGTATATATCATCTATTATATCACATATAATTGTTGCCATGGTGATGATAATCCAAAGGACAGTCTTGTTATGGCACTATCAGTCCTCTCAGTTTGAGAGCTGGTTTGAGCAATAAGTCGATTAATTTGTCCATCAATCAACATCCTTGATTAATAATTCAAGTCATTTTTTCAGCAGATTCTAGTTTGAGCGTTTCAAATGTGTCAAGCTCCGAGGAGACGAAAGGTTTATGAGAGTTAAATCAGCAGATTTTCAATGGAGGCCCTGACGTTTTTTGCTTAATAAAGAAAACAAGCTCTGAACAGAAGAGACTTATGAGAGTTTAATCAGCAGTTTTCCTGTCGAAGATCTGACATGGATTTTTTTTTTTTGACCAATAAAGAAAATAAGCTTCATATGGAAGACGTAAGAGAATTAAATCAGCAAATTTTCAGTGGAGGTTCTGAGTTGCGTTATTTGATAGATAAATAAAACAAGTTCCTTAGTAATGATTTTGTGTTCTCATCTCTCTGCAGAGCACATTAGTCAACAAGCTCAGTCCAGAAGAGACTTGTGAAAGTTAAATCAGCAGATTCCCGATGGAGGTTCTGACTCTGACTAGATAATAGTAGCAGTAATGATATTTGTGTTCTCTGATTGCCATCTTTCTGTCAAGCACTTTGGTCAGTGCTTGTTATTTTTAAATGTGCTCCATTAATAAATTTATGAGTTAAAACAGAAGATTTCCAATAGATGTCCTGGCTTGGATTTTCTGTTGATAAATAAAGATAAGATAAGATAAGATATTCCTTTATTGGTCCCACAGTGGGGAAATTCACAAGAAAAAGAAAACAAGTCCAGTTCTCAAAGTTAAATCTGCAGTTTTCCAATGGAGGTTCTGACTTGGATTTTTTTGATAAATACAGAACATGACCTCCATGCAGAAGAAAGACTCATGAGATGATTTGAGGTGTTTTATCTTTTGTAAATTGTAATTGAAGTTATTTATTAACGTTACCAACAAATAGAAACACATAAAAGAAGCTGATACAAGTAGACTAAAAAGCAACCAATACATGAAAAAAATCAAAAGAGCAATATGAATACAATGAAAATGGGACATTTTCTCTGTGATGTGAATTAAGAAATGAAATCAGACTTTATAGAATATCCTTAACAATTATAAGTAGATTATAAAGTGAACATCTTTGTGTTTTGGACATTGTGCAGAGCAGCGTCAGTAGATGAGACATGAGGAGATGCAGGATGTCTCAACATGTCCAGATGGCTGTGACACATACAATAGTTTAACGCCTAAATCAGTGAAGAAGAAGAAAAAAGGACCTGAGCTGTTTGGTGAGGTGGAGGGTCAAAGGTCAGCTACCCAGGTCAGCTGCTAGGAATGTCCTTTGGTATCGTCTGTGATTTTATTTGATCGGTAAATTAATAGAAAGGCACCCAGACAGTGTGTGTCCTGCTGCTTTCACCCCCTTTGTCACTTTTAGTTTGTGTGTGTGTGTGTGTGTGTGTGTGTGTGTGTGTGTGTGTGTGTGTGTGTGTGTGTGTGCACGTGCCTGAGGGGTTAAAACCATCAGTTGGTGGTCTCAGGATTGTCTACTGTGTGTGTGTGTGTGTGTGTGTGTGTGTGTGTGTGTGTGTGTGTGTGTGTGTGTGTGCTGGGGGAAGGGAAGGAACTAATAAGCTTAACTGCCTCCCCCCTGCCTGTTTCACCCTTCACTGCCCTTCCTCCTCCTCCTCTTCCTCCTCCTCCCTGAGGCTCTGATGGCTGACTGAACAATGTTTAGTGTCTGAAGGAGCTAAATGGATATGATGGCCCTCCATCACACACACACAGTAACCTCCTCTGTCTGATCTCTGCTCAGAGAAAGGAGGCAAGATGTTTCTTTGGTCCCAATTTATGTTTAATATCCACCCTGTTTGTTCATTCATTCATATGTTAGCCTGATACAGTTGTCATGACAACAGAGATGTAAAGATACGTTAGTGAGCGGATTATGAGTTGCGCCTAGAGTTGGACGTTATTGATATTTCCTTACGATATACGATATTATTGTCCAAAAACAGGTGAAGAGAGACGTGTGTAGATATAAATATCTGTGGACTGGATACACATACATTGCAATACATAAGTGGCCGCAATGTATAGATAGTTAGCACTATTTTACACAATGACATGCTGAGATCAGTAAAATAGATCAATCAGCTGATGACTAGCGGCTGTCCTTGTACAGTCCAGCGTTTAATGTTGTTACCTCTGATTGAGGGCTAATTGCTCATCATGGGAGGAGTTCTGGTCCGGCTGCTCTTTGTGGAGCGAGTCGGCGGCAGACTTGCGTATTCTGGATGGAGAGTTTTAAGATGGGAGTGGAGATTTGTCGCAGTTTACAAATCACTTCGTTCACGTTCTCTGGCTCCCCTTTTTTGTTTGGTTTAAAACCAAAGAATCACCAACTTTACAGTTGCATAGGAGTCGTGTTAAGTTGCTGCTGATGAAAACCCAGCATTTACTGGTTTTGCTGCTTCATAATAAAAGCTTTTAACTAACTGGCATGTTCAATACCCGCCCACCTGCTGCACTTTACTTATTAATAATTTACTTATCTTATTTATTTTATTTCCATTTCCTTCAGGGCACCTTCTCTTTTGCTTATATTGTATTCATCTGTATTGTTGTTGCTGCTGCTAAGACACACAAATTTCCCTCCGGGGATTAGTAAAGGTTCATCTTATCTTATCTTAGCAAAACATTAGGGGCTTTTATTGTGAGTAATATAGGAAATGAAATGCATTCATCATTTTACAGCTGCTCCTGTTGTGTAGCAAGTAACTCTTGTAATGGAGACATAAATCCCTGTCGTGCTGGGCCGACGCGCCGAGTCATGAATGGAAAAATCCTACAAGACATGGGAACTTTAAATCAACTGATTTCTGATGGAAGTTCTGGCTTGGATTTTATTTCATAAAGACAATGGCCTCCTTACAGGAGAAAGACACATGAGGGTTAAATCAGCTGATTTCCAGTGAGAGTTCTTTATTAGCGGTCTTTTTCATTGACAAAGAAACTAAACTAAACGGAAGTTCAGATTTGGATGTTTTAGTAAAGAAAATAATAATTACAGGATGCCAAAACAGAAATTTTCTTCAATTAAAACATTATTTGATGAGCAAAGAAAATATGTTCAACATAGCAGTAAGTCAATCAGGAGCTTTCCAATGGAAGCTCTGAATTGAATTTTCTTTCATAAAGATAATGGTTTCCATACAGGAGCAAAACTCATGAGAGTTAAATCAGCCGATTGTTGTTTTTCATAAACAAAGAAACTAAGCTCCATAACAAGACATAAAGAGCGTTAAATCAGCAGGAAGTTCTGACCTGATTTTTTTTCATGAAGAAAATAAGCTCCTCACAGAAGAAGGAAAATTAGCAGAATTCCCTTGGAAGTTCTGACGTTTTCTTCAAATACATTAAAAAGGGAAAAGTGAAATACATACAGTATAATAATAAGTTAAAGCCACAATAATCCAGTAGAAGTTCAGACTTGGATGCTTTTTTTGAAGAAAATAATAATTACAGGAAGCTGAAGCACAAATTTTCAAAGGAAATTCTGACTTGGATTGATTTGATAAGCAAAGAAATTGCGTTCTGCACAGCAGTGAGTAAATTAACAGATTTCCAATCAAACTTCTGACTTGAATTTTTAACCAGACACAAAATAAGCTCTATACAGTCAAAACACGTGGGAGAGTTAAATCAGCAGATTTCCAATGGAAAGTTCTGAATGGGATTTTTCCAAATAAAGAAAGTGATCTATATACAGCAGCAACATGTATGTGATGTCCAGATTTAGCTCAATAATATTACATCCACAAATCAACAGTTTTAATAATAATTAAACTGATAATATTAATCAAATAGAACATGGACAAAGTTTCCAGCTGCAGTATTTCCTCTCAGATCCGTCATTCATCTAAAACACATGCTGGTTTCGGGGCAACACACTGAAGCGCTCCGTTGTCGGACTACTTTAGTATCAAAGGAGAACTTGAGGAAAACATAATTTTCAAATTTGTCCACATTAGTGAGAGCAAAGTCTGCAGGAGAGAAGCAGCAGCAGCTGGATGTAACCTGAGCGTAGCATGCTAACACACAGGGTGTGTGTGTGTGTGTGTGTGTGTGGGTGTGTGCACTTGTTCAGCTATCATTACGAGGACCAGTTTGAGTTTTAGACCTTCAGAGTGAGGACATGTTTGGAAAGTGAGGACATTTTGGCCGGTCCTCACCTTCAGACTGACCTTCAAAGGCCTTTTAGAGGGTTCAAACTTGGTTTTAAGGTTCAGGTTAGAATTAGGTTTAGGTTAGGGTTGGGGTCAGGCATTTACCGTATTTTTCGCACTACAAGGCGCACTTAAAATCGGCCAACTGTTTAACTCAGACACTGATGATGAAGGATTTGATGGATTTGTGGAAGAGGAGTGAACTGAAAACTGAGTGTTGAGAGTTATTGACGTTATTGAGTTCTTAAATGAGTTGAATAAAGTTTAACTTATCTGACCGTTTTGTTTTGCTTAATGCGCCTTATAATCCGGTGCGCCTTATAGTGCGAAAAATACGGTAGTTGTGATGGTTAGGGTTGGGGCAAGGGAATGCATTATGTCAATGAGTGTCCTCACAAAGATAGCTGTACAAACGTGTGTGTGTGTGCGTGTGTGTGTGTGTGCATATTGTGGTAGTGAAAGTGCAGGTCGGTGTTGAGTTTCAGGCTGCTGTAATGTGTGTGTGTGTGTGTGTGTGTGTGTGTGTGTGTGTGTGTGTGTGTGTGTGTGTGTGTGTGTGTGTGTGGGAATGAAAGAGAGAGGCAGACAGATTGAATGAGAGCTGAATGAGTCTGTTAAAAGACACTAATGTGTCTGACGGAACTAGACTTCCTGTAGAAATACACTAAATTCAAGGTCTTCACCAAAATAAAACACATCCCTGAAAATATCTATTACATTATGAGATTAAATAAGAATTGAAAATTGTACTCTTCAATATCCTGAATCAAAGTGTTGACTGACTGCCGCGACATGTCGTTGTCTGTCCTCACACTCGTAGCTCTGCTGGGTGAGTAGCGTACTGGAGAGCAGCCGCCGGTCCTTTATGGTTTCTTTGTGAAATTCACAATAGTTGTGCAGAACATAAGCATCGATTACTGAAGGAAAAGTCCTCCGTTTTATGTCCGTCGCCCTCCTCAAAGCTGCAAACTGTGCCTTCAAACATCCGTAGGGCTGATAACGCCGCTGGACACGCTGCTCGCAAATCTATCCAATAATAGCTTGTCTCCTGAGCATGCAGGCAGTTCTCAACAGATGTCCATTTAAGGTTCAGTGGTAGGTTTTTTGACATAAAGAGCATGAGGGTTTAAAAAAATGGATTTTTGATCTGTTTTGTTTTTTCAGAAACAACACTTCTGAGACTTAAATTAGCAGATTTCCAGTGGAAGTTGGATGAGTTGTGAGCTGCTAAGCAACAGCAATATTAACGCTAATGTTGGCATCTAGAAGCTACAGAGGCTAACAATTTAAGCTCGCTAGCAAGTAGGTAACATAATGCAGTAAAATCGTAATTATAAAATTACCAATATGCTATTAAAATTACAATATATTAACTTATTCTTCGCTGAAAAATTAATTTCCATGGCCTCAGCCATTTCTGTCAACGTCAACTTTCAGATACCACAAGAAGGAGGGCCGTTCATATGGACTCGCTGAACACGACCCCCTTTGAAGGCACCATAAGAAAGTCAGCTCTGTACAGCAGCAGCACATTAATGCCCGTGGTGGCACAATCACGTGTTACACCGTCACATTGGAGAGAATAATGTTCAGCTGTCCACATACTTTTGGCCTGGTGGTGTTTTCGACAGAGAGAGCGTTAATCAGTGTGTTTCAGTCTGTTAATAGTCTGTGACAGTTAGTGGAGCTGCAGTTAACAGAGTAATAATAGTACTTAGCAGCTGTGTGTGTGTGTGTGTGTGTGTGTGTGTGTGTGTGTGTGTGTGTGTGTGTGTGAGAGAGAGACTAATCGGATCAGTTACCAGAGTCATTGGTCATATAGCTGCTATAGCTGTTTGTGTGTGCTTAAGGTTGATAATACCTGTTTTTAACACACACTCTTTCTCTCTCTATCTCTCTCACTCTCTCTCGCTCCCTCTCTCTCTCTCTCTCTCTCTCATTGTATTATCAGTAATAGAGTTGGTTTATCTCAGATGAACACCATTGGCCTGGACCGCACATCTAATAGTTAGTTTACACACACACACACACACACACACACACACACACACACACACACACACACACACACCTTGGAGGTATTGCATTACAGTGGAATTTCAGGCAGCTGGCTGCAGGCCTGTGTGTGTGTGTGTGTGTGTGTGTGTGTGTGTGTGTGTGTGTGTGTGTGTGTGTGTGTGTGTGTGGCGTGCGTGCTCAGTAATATCAGGTTTCCACCAATAGCTGAAAAGCTGAGCAGAATCAACAGCGGAAATGAAAAACTGTGATTGGTTTTCTGAAATGTATAAACTGCTGCAGGACTTCTGTTTGTAGCTGAATCCATTTAACACAAACTGAAATCACTTGTGACTGCCATTACTAACACCATGATATGAAACCGTGTATGGAGGAAAGACTTACGACTGTTAAATCAGCAGATTTCCAGTGGAAGTTCTGACTGTTTTTTTTTTTTCTTTTTTCTTTTTTGCCGGATAAAGAAAGTGAGCTCTATACAGGAGAAAGATGTATGGATTTAGTAAAAGACTAATTCAACCAGACAGACAAATTGAAGCCAATCACAAAGTGTATTCACACAGCAGTGTATGGATCAGTGTCTGGAAGAAAGAAACAACTTTTAAATCATCAAATTTCTAATGGAAGTTCTGAACTGGATTCGTTAAAGATACAAACTAAGCTCTGTGTAGAGGAAAACCGAATGCAAGTTAAATGAATAGACATTCTGACGGGATTTTTTTTTGCTAGATAAGGAAACTATGTAGCAGAAAAGCTTATATGCATATGAGATGTATGGATTTAGTTAAAAACTATAATTACCACAAATAAACACAGTTTTATGTCTTTTGTGTTATGACTGTTTTCACACAGAATCAGTCCATCTGGACACAAAGAGAAACGCAAGATTCAAATCAGCAGATTTTCAATGGAAGTTCTGAACTTGGACAGTCTGAGAGTTAAAACAGCAGGTTTCCTATGGTGTGCATGTGTGCACGTGTGTGCGTACGTGCGTGCACGCATGCATACGATAATTTGTGGTGAGAACCATCAGTTGTGAAATGACTGCTGGCGACTTTCAATATGAACTTCCTGTTTGCTCATTTCCTGTGTTTGTATGGTCCCACTCCCATTCTGACACACACACACACACACACACACACACACACACACACACACACACTTTCAGTTAGTGGGTCTGTTGATGGAGGGAACCTAGAAATAATTACTGTCAGATAATCAATGAAACCTTTAACACGATGCTGATTGAATCAATCAACTGCTCTATCGATTGATGATCAGAGGCCGTCAGGTCAAATCGGATCTTTGACTCAGTAACTCCAGTTCATCGGGTTACTGATCATGCTGATCAGCTGATCGATACACCGCAGGTGATCAGAGCACAGCAGCTGCACGCTGATCAGTAGCCTCCATCTATTGATCAGAACAGACCGGAGATGAAGCAGAACAAAGATCAAACGTGTGTGTGTTGGTCAGTATAATCAGTAAATGTTATTAGACTGTATATTCTATCACCAGATCACTATCACTGATGCTTTCATGTAAAAGCAGGATTTTACTGTTGTAGCTGTTTGAGCTGGAGCTCGTTTTGATCCATTAACTCATCAGCCAGTTGCTGCAGCCTGATTTCACAGCTGCTTTTCTAAAAAAATGCAATGCATTTTGTGATGTCTTTAGGCTTTTTTTTTTTTTTACATGAAATGGCAGGAGCAAGTGAAAACTGCAAAAATAGTTGTAATTTATAATTCATTTAAAAGCAAAGGCAGCTTGTTCCAGTGAGAATAAAACCACTGTTTGATCTGCCGGTTCAGTACTTTCTAAAAACTGCAATTAACAGCAAAATTATTTCAACCCTCCCGAAGTCGGTGTAAAATGTCAGACATTCTGAATGTTATCCTTTCACTTTGTTTTGGTCATTTATAATGGCTATTTGTACGAAAAAATAAAAATAAAAATAAAAACTAGGGCTCTCAGTCAATTAAAACACGTTTTTTTTTTCATCTGTTCAAAATGTACCTTAGATTTAAGTAGTATTTAATACTCTTATCAACACGGGAGTGGACAAATATGCAAATATATGTATATATTTATTATTAGAAATCAATTAACATACAATAATGACAAATATTGTCCAGAAACCCTCAGAGGTACTGTATTTAACATAAAAAATATGCTCAAATCATAACATGGTAAACTCAAATCCAACAGCAGCTGTCAGTGTGTCAGTGTGCTGACTTGACTATGACTTGATCCAAACTGACTGTAATTATCATAAAGTGACATGTCTGTAAAGGGGAGACTTGTGGGTACCCAGAGAACCCATTTATATTCACATATCTTAAGGTCAGAGGTCAAGGGACCGCTTTGAAAATGGCCATGACAGTTTTTTCTCGCCAAATTTAGTGTAAGCTTGAAGCGTCATTTGGTACCAGAGGATTCTCCAGATTTATAGGATACCGGTATCTTCACTCTTTGCCAGCGTTGATTTTAATATGTTAACATTATTAAATCTGGAAATCAAATGGTTTCATGATTAATCAGCTAATTGATTAATGAACTAATGAGCTAACCACATTTTAGAAACTCTTCATATGTTTTCTGTGCACAAATCACAATTTGTAAAGTAACTATTGTATTGTAGTAGAAGTAGTAGTAGTAGTGGTATTAGTGGTATTAGTAGTTAAGTGAAATGTTTTGCGCTGACGAGCAGCTGGAGGGTTCAGTTTGTTATTGTCACATGATCCTGTCAGTTATTGAAACGCTCAGGTTTGATCTGCCAGAGAGAGTGTGTCTGTTAACACACACACACACACACACACACACACACACACACACACACACACAGACAATACAACAGACAGCAGACAGATTGTGTGTCTCTGGGTGAGAGGTTAAAGGTCACATGTCAGTGTGCGTGTCCTCAGGCTGTGTGGAATAAAGCAGGTGTTGACGGTTTGAGTCCCGGCCAGGAGTCAGAGGTCAGAGGTCACTTCCTCTACCACTCTGTCACTCTGTCACTCTGTCACTCCATTCTTCTTCTGCTGTTTCTACTTTCTGCTATGGTTTCTCAGTTACCAGGAATCTTTCTGAAAACACACACAGGCTTCTGGTTTGGCAGATTTGGTAAAACTCTGTTGGATTAAATGTGTTTTCATGTCGTAGCTGAATGTGTTGTTGTTGTCGTTGTTAGGGGAGACATTTATCTGTAACACAACCTGTAGAAACCACAATCCAACATTTTATCCAGATTTATCTGCAGGGTAATCCAGAAAGAGTTGTGCGATTTTGACTTTAGTTGTCTTTTTTAGCCGTTAACATCTAGTCAGGTACATTTTATGGCGCAGCCTCCAGGTGGATTATCTTTGTGTTTCAACTGGCCCCAAAACTGATCTAACCATAAGATTTTGGGTTTTGTTTAAATATTAAACATGTTTGATTGACACCACACAAATCAAATTTTCAAAAACGCCAAATCCTTTCATAAGAAATCTCTCAAGTTTTTGCTTTTTGTTCTCAGTTTGTTTTTGCCACTGAACAACAGAGAGTCCAGATTTGTAATAGGAGTCTTTCCTTGGCTTGTTTCACATGTTGGTTACATCAGTTTCATGTCTGTGTGTCCAGTGTGGAGATACGTCCAAGACGGAGTGGTGAGTGGAGGGAACTGTTAGCTTAGCACAGAGTGTGAGTGGAGGGAACTGTTAGCTTAGCACAGAGTGTGAGTGGAGGGAACTGTTAGCTTAGCACAGAGTGGGAGTGGAGGGAACTGTTAGCTTAGCACAGAGTGGGAGTGGAGGGAACTGTTAGCTTAGCACAGAGTGTGAGTGGAGGGAACTGTTAGCTTAGCACAGAGTGGGAGTGGAGGGAACTGTTAGCTTAGCACAGAGTGTGAGTGGAGGGAACTGTTAGCTTAGCACAGAGTGGGAGTGGAGGGAACTGTTAGCTTAGCACAGAGTGGGAGTGGAGGGAACTGTTAGCTTAGCACAGAGTGTGAGTGGAGGGAACTGTTAGCTTAGCACAGAGTGGGAGTGGAGGGAACTGTTAGCTTAGCACAGAGTGGAAACAGAGGAACTGTTAGCTTGGCACAGAGTGTGAGTGGAGGGAACAGTTAGCCTAGCACAGAGTGGGAGTGGAGGAAAAAGTTAGCTTAGCACAGAGTGGGAGTGGAGGGTTCAGTTAGCTTAGCACAGAGTGGGAGTGGAGGGAACAGTTAGCTTAGCACAGAGTGGGAGTGGAGGGAACTGTTAGCGTAGCACAGAGTGGGAGTGGAGGGAACTGTTAGCTTAGCACAGAGTGGGAGTGGAGGGAACAGTTAGCTTAGCACAGAGTGGGAGTGGAGGAAAAAGTTAGCTTAGTACAGAGTGGGAGTGGAGGAAAAAGTTAGCTTAGCACAGAGTGGGAGTGGAGGGAACTGTTAGCTAAGCACAGAGTGGGAGTGGAGGGTTCAATTAGCTTAGCACAGAGTGGGAGTGGAGGGAACAGTTAGCTTAGCACAGAGTGGGAGTGGAGGGAACAGTTAGCTTAGCACAGAGTGGGAGTGGAGGGAACAGTTAGCTTAGCACAGAGTGGGAGTGGAGGGAACAGTTAGCTTAGCACAGAGTGGAAACAGAGGAACTGTTAGCACCATTCCATCAAAAGACAACACCTCCAAAGCTGTGTGATTTTGAAGCAGCTCTGTTACAAAACTCCCATTCAATTCATTGTTTCTTTCCTGTGTGACACACAAGCCGAATTTTCCAAAACACCAAATCGTTTTATAATAAATGTCTCAAGTTTTGATTTTTTTTGTGTATGTGTTTTTGCCACTGAGCAACAGAGTCCAAATTGACAGATTTGTAATGAAAGTCTTGTTTGGCTGTGAAAGCACCATGAGAAACTAAAACTCTGAATGACTTTTTTAAATGAAAAATGAATTGAAAATCTTTAAAGATAGATAGAGTTTAGCACGAAGACCGGTAGCAGGGGAAATTGGTGGCGTACAAAAGTCCCATTCAAATTTGGCTGTGTAGTTTCTTTCTTGTGTACTGGTGAAAAATATGCAGAGCAGAAAATGAAACGGGACATTTTTCTTAAAGGGTTTGGTGTTGAGTAAAATTCGGCTTGCGTGACATCGAGTGTGACACTATAGAAAACTGACAGATTACAACTTTAAAGATGTTTTTATAGCACAGATTTCTGTGTTGCATTCGCTGTCTGCTGCAGTGTCCTACTTTAACGTCTCCTCCCTCGCTCTGCTGCTGCTGTGTGTTAGTGTGTGTTAGTGTGTGTTAGTGTGTGTCAGTGTGTGTTAGTATGTGTCTGTGTGTGTTAATGTGTATTAGTGTGTGTGTGTCTCCGTGAAACAGGATTGTGTAACTGTGGGTTCTGTTGTGAGTCAGACCTGCTGTATCATCACTGTGTGTGTGTGTGTGTGTGTGTGTGTGTGTGTGTGTGTGTGTGTGTGTGTGTGTGTGTGTGTGAGCTCATCGGCTCTAATTAAGCTCGGCTGCTTAACGAGCAGACAGCTAATTAACACACTGAGAGAACTACACACTCCATCCCTCGCTCGGCTTTCTTCAGCTTTCTTTGTTGTTTTCTGGATCTTCCATCATTCCTTAATTTTCTCTTCCTCTTCCTCTCCTTCCTTACTACCTTATGCCCCTTTCCTTTCCTTCCTTCCTGCCCTCTGTCCTTCCTTTCTTCTCCTACCTCCGTCAGCTTCCTTCTATCCTGCTATCTTTTGTCCCACATTTCATTCTTCCCTCCTTCTTTCCCTTCTCCTGTTCATCTCCTCCTTCCTTTCTTCTCTCATCCCCACTCCATCCTTTTATCCCCTTGCTTCCTTCCTTCTGTCCTTACATCCTTCCCTTACCTGTTACTGTTTTCTTTTGTTCCATCCTTCATCCTTCCCTCCTTCTTCCCTTTTGTTCTTTCTTTTTCAATCCTCCTTTCTTTACCTTTTCATCTCCGCTTCATTCTTCTCTCATCTCTCCTCTCTCTCCTCCATCCGTTTATTTCATACTTCACTGTGCATTTTTTCTTTCATCTCATGTCCTTCTTTCTGTCTTTTTTCTTTTATTCTCTCCTGCCTTCCTTTTCTCTCATTTCCTTCCATCTGTCCTTACCTCCTTTCCTTAGCTCTAATTACTTTCTTTTTCCCAGTGTGCATCCGTCTCTCCATCCCTCACCTCTGTTTCCTCCCTCCTCCTTCATTCATTCTTCCTTCATTTCTCCACACCTCCACCTTCCTTTCCTTCCTTCCTTCCTTCTGTCCTTACATCCTTCCCTTACCTGTAACTGCTTTCTTTTGTCCCGCCTTGTAATCTTCCTTCCTTCTTTCCTTTAATTAATATATATATTAATTTAATTAATATACCTTTATTCTCCTTTCTTTCCTTTCTCCTTTACCTCTTTCTCTCATCTCCTCTCTCTTCTCCATCCTTTTAGTCCCTTCCATCCTTCCATTTGTGCATCCTTCCTTCCTTCTTTCTGTCTTCACTAACCTCTTACTGTTTTTGTTTGCATCACTCCTTCCTTCCTTCATTCCTTCCTTCTTTCCTATTGTACTTCCTTTCATACCTTCGTTCCTCCTCTCATCTCTCTCCATCCCTTTATTCCCTTGCTTCCTTCTATCTGTCCTTACTTCCTTTCCTTCCGTCTATCTGCCTTTATTCATCCCTCCTCCTTCCTTCTCATTTTCTTCTTCTTTCATCTCTGTTTCCTCCCTCCCGTCTGTCCTCAATGCTCTCCCTCTCTCTCTCACCCCCCTTCCTCTCTCTTTTCTACCCCCTCCCTCCCTCCCTCCCTCTTCTTCCTCTGTGGTGTTTTTCTGGGTCAGACACAGGGAGGAGGGAGGTTTGGAGAGATTTGGGGAGTCTTACTTTAGTCGCTCCACATTTTCAAACCGACTGCTCATCTCCTCGTCAGCCCTTTGCTGTATTTAACACTCACCATCTTCATCACCACCACCACCATCACCACCATCTTCATCACCACCATCATCATCATCACCACCAACACCATCACCACCATCACCATCACCACCATCACCACCATCTTCATCACCACATTTAATCATCATCACCAACACCATCACCACCATCACCATCACCACCATCACCACCATCTTCATCACCACATTTAATCATCGTCACCAACACCATCAGCTCTCCTTTCCAGTCAGGATTAGTATCAGTAATATTGTTCATAAACAATCATAAAAAACTATTATTTGACTCCCTGGATAGTATTACTATGTTATACAGTATATTAGTAGATATCTGTGTGAACATAATGTGGTACACCCCCCCACCCCCCCAAATGTAATCCCATTACTCCGTCTTGTGTCTGTAAAATGGCGTCTGTTTTTATGCTACTCAAAAAAACGGTCCGACAATTTAGGTTCAGAGTGAGACATCTCAGCAGCAGATATTCATGAAATCTTTGGAGGACTATCATGGTCCACAGAGGATGAATCTGCACAATAGATGGGCTTTTAATCGTCATCTCGATGTCAACTCATACAATAAATCACACTGAGAAAGACGGAGATGTTGCAAAGAGAGCATCAGCAGAAAAGTGCTCTTTAAAATGTTCAAGTCGTTTAATAAAGGCATTTTATGATAATATAATTATGATATGTAATAAACATAATCTATTCATTGCACAGCTTTGTTGAATACTTGATTCAGATTGATTCCTTGTAGCAGACTGTTGCTATGTATAGCAGACTGTTGCTATGTATAGCAGACTGTTGCTATGTATAGCAGACTGTTGCTATGTATAGCAGACTGTTGCTATGCACGCTGCTCTGATCTTGGAGGACCGTTTTGTGTCAAATTATTGATTCCTTAAGTAAGTAGCCATGCAATAAGCAGTATAATGTCCAGCTAGTGGGTCATTGTTGTGAAATAAACCTCTTCAGGGTGCAGCTTTGCCCTGTCAGGTTTTATTTTACAGCAGTGACCTGCTAGCTGTGCATTATCCCTTACATAATAAATATATGAATATACATGTATAATATAATAAATATATAGTAATTATAACATAATAATCATGTTTTTTTTAATTCAACAAGCAATTTGTACTGAAAGGCAGAACTGAGCACACTTTAATGTCTCTTTTTTTATCACAAGTAATATTATTACCATATTCAACAACATTAGCACATATCATATATTTTCCATATATTGCATAGTCCTAGTCTTGGTGACCTGCGGTCATTTGCATCAGGTCACAAACGGAGCTTTAAGCGAAGAACGTGATCAGTGATCAGTGATAAGTGAAAGTCAGTCGTTTCTTCCATTACAAAGTCATCACCCAGCAGCAGAGCTGCGTTTCCACCATTTTGGACTGAATACCGGATACCAATAAAACGTCCACCTACAAAGTGCTGAACAAAAGTAAAACTATATTATTTCTATTCTATTGTCATAAAATGTCTGTACTGAAATGGCCCATGTTGAACGATAATAATATGATAAATATGCATATTATTTTAACTGTTTACTTACTTACTTACTCATTTCTTAAACTTTTTGCTTGGATGCTTCCCAGAGGAGCATAAAGTGAGCGATGTCCAACAGACCATGGATGTATAAGAGGTTGTGTTCTGTGTTGCATTTTAGTAAATAACGTAAAACTCCACTAAATCCTGTAGATCATGCTACTAGCTCTACTAGCTACTGGCTGATAGCCGGTTGTTTAGGAACAGAGACATTAATACATCCACCAAAGTACAGGCTGACAGCATGCAGCCCATGGGTGTATTACACAATAATAAAAATTATGAATTACAGCCAATAAATCCATTTTTACAGCAGCATACAGCTAGCAGGAAGCTGGCAGAACTGGATATGTCATATGAGTATGCAGGGCGGTGCAGTCCTGTGGGTCTGATGTATGTTCATTATGCCGAAGAAAATTACTCTGGGTTCAGCTGTTAGTCCATTTTCCAACTTTTAGGACATACTGATTTAAATGAGGGATGTTAAAGTGTTCATACTGGAGTGGATTTACAGACGCTCTACACCAGGGGTGTCAAACTCAAATACACAGTGGGCCAAAATTTAAAATGAAACAAAGCCGCGGGCCAACGTTGAACAAATGAACCTTTAATATGGACCCAAACAAGTTTTGCTTTAACACTGAATATGGAACAAGCAGCACTTAATAACTAATAGTGCAGACATGCAAAATCGAATTTCAAATAAAAAAACATATGAATGGTATATTAAATAAAATTTAAATAAAAACTGTATGCCTCTTTTCTATTTGCAGCCTTCTGAGGTAAATATCAAAATAAGCTTTTTCCACAGGCTAATAAATCTGAAAATAAAATAATAATGAATGAATCAACCATTCAAGCCTTGGAGGAGCAAGAAAAAGTGCATAAAGAAAACGTTAATTCTTGCTCAGTTTGCACCACACTGATCTAACCTGATGTGCCCAAGCCTGATTTTGTGATTTCTTTTGCCACAGTATAATTAGCCTTTCCAGCAGCCTCACTTTGTGATTTGAACATAATCTGTTGTGAAACCAAACTTCTTTTTATCTCCTCCACTTTCTGGCTCCTTCGAGTCGTGTCCAGGTCCTTGTTCTTGTCCTGGTGTTTCCTAGTGTAGTCTAATGCTGGACTGCTTAGTTACAGACACGTTGGCTCCACAAACAAGACAAACAGGTCTGTTTTTACATATGTAAACAGATAATCTGCCTCCCACCTGTCCAGAAAGCTTCTGTTTTCTGCCTTTCTTTTCACCATTTTTGGGAAGGGTTACCACGGCGACAGCGGTAGTATGAGGTCGCGGCATGGTCTGGGAGAGGCCCGGGGAGGCAGGGTGAGCCGGGCTTTCCTGCCGAAGCACAGATCCCTACTGACACACTACAAAACAACAGCAGAGCATTATGGGATTTGTAGTGTTAGCGGTGAATGCGGTGTTCTGTACCGGCGGGCCAGCTGTAATAGTAATTTTATATTTCCTCACGGGCCAAATATAATTACACTACGGGCCAAATTTGGCCCGCGGGCCAGAGTTTGACACCTATGCTCTACACTTTTTGCTTTAAGTGCCACCTTCAGGCACCTGATCTTGATTTTCTTTTCAAATTAGTTTTAGTCACATTTTGTCCATTTGATTGAAGACGAAAGATGAAACTCTGTTTTGTTCGCACATTTTTATTTTTATGTTTTTATGACACTGCAGATGTTTCTCATCTTTAATGTGTACAGTTGCCATGGTTACGGATGTTGTTGTCATCCTCTATTTTGTAGTTCATAGAAAAGGCCCTAGCTTAATAAGCAGCTGATGTGTTGGTCACATATTGTTGATAATTTGTTTGGAAACATTGCTAGCAGTAGAAAGGTTTCAATCAATATATATAAATATATTATCAATAAAGAAGCTAAATTAACAGATTTGTAATGGAAGTCTTGTGGTGTTGTAGCCTCTTCTGGCTCTGTGATGAACTGTGTTTTGAAAGTAAAGATATCACAAGTCTGGATATTTTTGTTGTCTACTTTCTACCTTTCCCTCTTCTGTTGGGGGGAGTTTTTTTTACTGAAAAGAAAACCCTGGTTTGGACCTCTCTGACATCTCTCCATTGTTGCATGTTTTGCATGTGTGTGTTCAGGTCTGCATTACCGTGTATAAGTTAAAAAGAGTGAAAAAATTGAATTTCCCCTCGTGGGACTAATAAAGGACTATCTTCTTCTTCTATGTGATCCTCCTTAGCATCAAGCTAACCAGCAGGTTTCCATGTTAGCATTATTCACTGCTTTCAAAAGCGCCCTGTTAGCAAAAAAGGCTAATGTGTTTTTCCCTGTGTGTGTGTTTCAGATCCGCGTGGATGGGATTCCACCGCCGGCCCAGAATGCTTTGCTGTATGAGACGGTGACGGTGGTGGAAGGGAAGCCAATCCTGAGAGACATGGTGTTCAGTCCAGACCATCAGTACATCTACCTGCTGAGTGACAGACAGGTAGGAAAACACACACACACACACACACACACACACACACACACAAATAGCAGTTTATATCAAATTATATCACACACACACACACACCACACACACACACATAAAGTTTGTGCACAGCTAAAGTGGCAATTTCCAAAAGAAATTATGACTTTTTTTTGCAAAAACAGAAAAAATATCTTCATAAAAGATGGACTATATAGTTTAGTAGTTATAGTTTAATCATCAGAATAAAGAAGATAGAAGATCTGCATTTTTTTTTTAATTTTTTATTGTATTTTATATTGAATCAGCAGATTTCCAATGAAACACTCAGTTACATATGAGTATTAAATCAGTACATTTCCAATAAAAAATGTGACCTGATGATTTCCATTGGAAGTCCAGCGCTAGGTGTTTCAGAAGATAAAGACAATAAAGAAATGTTCTGTCCAGAACAAAGACGCAATCATCAGATTAAAGAAGACAGATGTTCTGCATTTTTTTATATTATTTTTGTTTTATTTTATTTGGACAAAGAAAATAATCTCAGCAGAAAAGAAAGACTTTAAAAGGCTGAATCACCAAATATCCAATAAAACATACATATGAGTATTAAATCAGCAGATTTATTGACAAAGACTTGCTGAGTTTAATTTCCATATGGATATCTTCCATTAGAAATTCTGGGTAGTTTTTTTTATTTTGCAAAAACAAAACTATCGTTAAATCATCAGATTCCCAGTGGAAGTTCTTCATTGTTTTTTATTTTATTTTAGTTTTTTGTATGTTTTTTGGGCAAAGAAAATAATCTCTAAGAAAGATTTCCAGTGTTAGTTCAGCATAAGGATGTTCAATCAATAAAGACGAGCGTTAAATCAGCAGATTTCCAGTGGAAATTCAGACTTGATTTTTTTTTTCCATGATGAAAAACATACACGGTAAAGACTTGCTGAGTTAAATCGGCAGATTTCCAATAGACGCTGTTTGAAGAATTAAAAAATACACAAGAAGAAGAGGTTGAACATGGTACACAACAGTATGTCAGAGTCACTGCAGTTATTTACAAGGGAGGCTAAGTGTGTGTGTGTTGGTGGGGGTGTGTGTTGGTGGGGGGGTGTGTGTTGGTGGGTGGGTGGGTGGGGGGGGGGTGTATGTTGGAGTATGAATTCTGTTGTTTTAACATCTGCAGACAGGAAGTTGTGAATGTGAATATCGCTCAGCTGGCGCCACCGTACACACTGTGTGTGTGTGTGTGTGTGTGTGTGTGTGTGTGTGCGTGTCCCATGTTAAAACTCTTATTGTACCGTTGAGAGGAAGCAGAGCTGACTTCAACAACTGTTAGTTCCTGTGCAGCTGATGACACACACACACACACACACACACACACACACACACACACACACACACACACACACGTTGTGTGTTCATATTCAGATGTTGTTTGTTGGTCGATGTTTTGGGTGTGATGTCAGTAAACAGATGTTGGAGGTCAGAGAGTCTTCGATGGATCTGGTCCTGCAGAAATACATCTAAAAATTAAACTAATTCAACAGGCTGAATTATTTCTTCCAAATCTTTCTGAAAGCAACGCTCATATTAGGGCTGCACAATTAGTCAGATATTAGTCGTGATCACAATTTAGGCTTCTCACAATTAAATGAACATGATTGAATGTGCATCCAATATGTTTATGATTAAATTAAGAGCATAAAGAAATTGATTATCTGGCTCTTATTGTTGCTTATTTTGCTCTGGAAGTGCACCAGATTGAAGCATTTAACATTAAAATGCAGCTAACAAAGGGTAAGGTGAATATTACTGTATTTCTTCAATTCTTGCAATAATATAAATATAATAACAGGAATGTAGCACAGCATGGAAGTGAAAACAGTGCTCTGCTTACTTTAATTTGAAAGCGCAATAAAAATATGTTGTTGCTAAAATCAATGAATAATCGTGACATCAATATTGATTAAAATAATCATGATTATCATTTTGGCCATAATCATGCAGCCCAAACTTATATATGCATATAAAGAGTTGCTGGTGTGTGTGTGATCATGTCTGGGGCAATTTTTGATCGTGTTTTTCTGGGATGTAACAGCCTCATAATGGGCTGCCTCATCATCCTCGTCATTCTCGTCATCCTCATGATCCTCGTCATCCTCATGATCCTCGTCATCCTCGTCACTGTAGTTGTGTTTGATTGACAGGTGGAGACTCCGAGAAAGAGACGAGTCCTCAGCTCGGTCTTTTTCACTGCAGTGTTACATAAACACACATTTACATGAGGTTGCAGCAGCCAATCGGAGCGGCCGGCTGGTTCCCACAGAGAGATACTGAGCAGAGCCTGTAGTCAGCTGGGTGGCAGCATCATGTTAGACTTGTTATACTTTTACTGAATACAGGTCTTTTACTGTGAGTATTTTCACAGTGTTGTTAATATTTATTTGCCCAGCACCTTAATATCAGTGATGGTGGAAATGTTCATGTCCAGGCCTAATATGGGAATCTGATTTAACATTTAATGGCTAAGCTTGACTCTCTGGGATTATTATTAGAGATATCCACAAATGCATTTTGACTAGTCATAATTATTATTACAGATATCTATAATTGTGACTAGTTAAGTTCTGAATCCTAAATAACAGTTACAGATGTCTCACACATCATTATTAGTCAGAGTTGTTGTGCACGATGTCGCTCATCAAGGCTTCCCATTGGACATCGGCCCAACAAATCATCCGGACAGTGTCAGCAGAAGCTGCTGTTAACTTTGATAGTTCGGTAAAGTTGGAAAGATATTCACAGATTCAAACTTCCCAGATCAAGAACTCATAAGTGAAGCATTGGTAAAACACAAACGGCATCTCTTTCTAACCGTAGTGAGGTCAACGACGAGCCACAAGCTCACTTTAATCCTAACGAGTCGTCCTCCGAGCTGGACACATAGCGTTGTCGTCTTTGTGCTGTGTTGTAGATCAGACAGGAAATGACGTGAAATAGAAAGAGCTGATCGTCAACGACGACACTTTATAAACCCATACGGCTGCAGTGCATCAGGGTCATAGTATGTTTGAGGAGGTATCTTCAGCTGAGGGGAATTAAAGATATGTTGAACTGTGGTTATCCTCAATGTGGGTATCTGCAACCAAATTGTAGATATTTGTAATAAGAAACCCCATACAAACAAATGACAAAAGTCATTATAGTAGATAGTAAATCGTCAGAATGTAATTACAGATATCAAAACTGGAGTTTCGTCTAGTCAAAATAGAATTAGGGATATCTCAAATATCTCTAATGACCCTCCTGTCTAGTTATTAAACGTTAAGACGGCTTGCCATCGGCCTGCAGAGTTCCTGCAAAGCTCTGAAGTTAAACTGACCTGTTTGGCCTCCATGCTTGTTTGTGAGATGCAGCGTGGTTAATGTTAGTTCCCAGTACGGTGACCAGTCAGGAAGACAGAGATCAACAATAATATGAGCTTAGTTTTGTTTGTTTTTAAGATTTGAAATTCCCAACAGTCAACATGTAAACTCTAAACAACAGCCAAAACCTGGAGAGCACCTGAGTTTATCTTTGTCATCATAAATGGTTCCTTTCAGGACCGGGACGATCCACCTATCTTCTGATTCGATACTATCGCGATACTTTGGTGCCGATTTGATATGAATTATGATATTTTATATGAATTATTGATGACTTATTGATTGATTTGATTTTTGTTCATGTTTTTAACACTAGACCATGGGAACAAGGTTGAATCATAAACTTCTAGGGACTTTGGGAAATCTCAAAATGAATACAGTAAAAATGTTTGATTTTCAGCATGTATGGAGTCAGAGATGTCCTGAAGTCAAATATATCAGGATCACTCTCAGACAGTGTTCATTACATTTTTTCCAGCAACCCAAAAATCAAAGAATAAAGATATTTCCATCACAAATTAGTGGTATTTTCTTTTTACTTGTAAGTAGTTGTACATGTAATGTTTTATACTTCTGGTGAACATAATCCAATCAATCTTATTTCCATGTATGTATTTTACATATACATGTACAGTTCACTTGGTTAACACCTTGTTTTGAAAACGATGGGTATACTTCCTCTAACTTAGAGTCGTCTCTAGCTCTCCTGTCGGCTCCGTTCTCTTTATACATCCATGTTCAGCTCCATCGGGGCCATTTGAATGCATTTAACATAAATGTCAGTATATGGTGCTCTACAGTTGTAGCGTCGGCCCATTTGACCAGAGATGAGTGACGGCTGACTTGACCGCACGTTACCTCAGTGTGATAATGTTTCCTGTCTGTGATAAAGTTAACATGCAGCTTTAGCCGGGATGTCTAGCAAGACATCCCGGCTTAAGGACACTTGAGGTTAGTTTCGGACTGCCTTTGATATTGAGTCTTTTAGGTATGGCTGAAAGTGCAGCAATGTAGATGAGGGATAGGTGGTGTCTCAGACCCCCTCCTCTGTTTAAGGATGGTTTTTCCAATTTAACATAGATGGCTTTGTTTACTCCTCTTTCAAAACATCTGTCCTCTCTGTCCAAGATTTTAACATTGCTGTCCTCAAAGGAGTGAGCCTTTTCCTTTAGGTGTAATTAGACATCTGAATCTGGACCTGAGGAGTTGGCCCTTCTATGTTGGGCCATGCGCTTGTTTAAGGTTTGTTTGGTTTCACCATTGTAGAGGTCCTTGCATTCCTCGCTGCATTGGACAGCATAAACCAGGTTGCTTTTCTGTGAGTGTGGTAGCCTGTCTTTGGGTTGTACCAGTTTCTCTCTGAGGGTGTTGCCGGGTTTGAAACACACTGGGATTCGGTGTTTGTTAAAAACTCTCCTGAGTTTTTCCGATACCCCGGACACATAGGGAATGACTGTGTTCCTGCGTATATATGTAATAATATGACCTGAATGAATGAGAACATTCACAGACTCACTTGTTCCATATTTTATTTTACATGGGATCAATGTGTGTCACATGTGATTCATTCACTTGTATTGAGGGGTTTTTATTCAAGCAGATGGATTTGTCTGCACAATTTAAACAATGCATCACTGCAGAGACGGTATGAATGTGAGAAACTGTATGAGAAGGGAAACTGCAGAATCAGCCAGTTTGTGAATTAAGTCTGGCACAGAGAGACAGCGTCACTGCTCCTTTAAAGAAAACCCTGATAATGAGGTCAGAGAGGAGACAGGACACCCTCTGTGTGTGTGTGTGTGTGTGTGTGTGTGTGTGTGTGTGTGTGTGTGTGTGTGTGTGTGTGTGTGTGTGTGTGTGTGTGTGTGTGTGTGTGTGTGTGGAGACAATGAATGTATTCATGTGTGAACGTCTGAATAAGACAGAGACAGACAGTGTCCACTGTGTTTCACTGTTTACTGTCTCCCTGCTGCAATGACCTCTGGGTAAAAGATACTACACACACACACACACTCACACACTGACTAACTGTCTGTAAAATCAAGACTAATGTGTTACACACAGGCCTCAGGCTGAGTTACTGTCAGCGGAAAACCACCAAACCACACTGAGATAACGCACACACACACACACACACACACACACACACACACACACACACACACAAGTAATGTGGGAATGATTTTAGTGTTTCATCATGGCCATACAACCAGAAAATCAATATCAAGTCAGTTTAACAAATTTACCTCAATAAAAATAATAAAGTCAAGATTAATTAAAGGTTTAGAACCAGATTTATATTTATCTTATTGTCTGTAATTTAAAGTGGAAGTCTGGTGACACTTAATTTGACCCCATACCACATACACCAGAGCGCCAAATGTGGATCAATCCGCTGCTGAAAATAGTTCCTGACTAATGCAATATTTCCTCCTGTTTGAATACAAACATGAGATTTGTTGATGATAAAGAAAGTATAGTATAACAGCAAACTAACCCTTTAAACATTTAAAGTCTACATCAGACCAGCAATACAGTACATCATCCAGAGTAGGCTCTCGTGACCACGCCCCCTTTAGGGAAAACCAAACTGTGTCCCACATAAACAGTAACGGATAAACTTCTACTTTAAACACACCGCTAATAGTAATAACACTATGTTGAAGAGTAGCTGTGTAGTTGGCTGCACCAACAATAAATCCCATAGAGCTATAGACCAGACCAGCATGGCTTTACGGCTCCAAGCTATAGACCAGACCAGCATGGCTTTACGGCTCCAAGCTATAGACCAGACCAGCATGGCTTTACGGCTCCAAGCTATAGACCAGACCAGCATAGCTTTACAGTTCCAAGCTATAGACCAGACCATTATGGCTTTACGGCTCCAAGCTATAGACCAGACCAGCATGGCTTTACGGCTCCAAGCTATAGACCAGACCAGCATGGCTTTATGGCTCCAAGCTATAGACCAGACCAGCATGGCTTTACGGCTCCAAGCTATAGACCAGACCAGCATGGCTTTACGGCTCCAAGCTATAGACCAGACCAGCATGGCTTTACGGCTCCAAGCTATAGACCAGACCTACATGGCTTTACGGCTCCAAGCTATAGACCAGACCAGCATGGCTTTACGGCTCCAAGCTATAGACCAGACCAGCATGGCTTTACGGCTCCAAGCTATAGACCAGACCTACATGGCTTTACGGCTCCAAGCTATAGACCAGACCAGCATGGCTTTACGGCTCCAAGCTATAGACCTTATAGCTAATATATAGGCTAATATGACATGTTAATATTGGCTGTCAGTGTGGTAAATGGCTAAATGATGCTGGTGACAGTGATTAGCATGGCTAGCTAACATTGAGCTTGAGTGGGAGGCTGCTGCAGTAATCCAGTCATACATTAACGTTATAGCTGCACCAGACTGTCGTCTCCAACTAAACCTCTGCCTGTTGATCAGTTGGCTGTTAACATGTTGGTTATTTATAGACAACACTAGTCTAACAGGATTCAATCAGATATGTAGAGAAGTCTGGATCAGACTGGCCTCGATCTTGTTATTTGAGTTAGCATTATGTATTTTAAGTAAAAGTATATTACCCAAAATATTGAAGTATCCCATCAAAGTTGCCAGTTTATAGTCGTCTCTTTTTGATAACAAAATTTATAAGTTCTTATATATTACTAGAAAAGCACTCGGAGAGCGCAGACCTCCGCCAAGCACCCTAGTTTCCCCCCTGGCGGTTTCTTCTGGATCTGTCTCCTCAAGTATTAAAGCTAGATCAAATTCGTTGACATACTTCAGATGTGGAATTGTCTCAGCTGCACGATGCCGCTTGTTAGAAATCTCTACCTCTAATATTAAATGTACAGTAGGCCAAAATGTAAGAGTACCCCCATTTTTATATAAATTGCTATAAAATCCGCCATGTTGATCAGATCTGGATCAGCCTTTGGGATTTGATAGAAGTACACATTGTAAATCCCGGAGTCAAATTTCATGAGCTTTGGACAGAAATTACCAGAGATATTGAGAAACAATTTTTTGGGTCCCATTTACCCCAATGTTAACGAAATTTCAAAGTGATCCAGAATCCAGGATTTCTTCCGGATCACCCCCAAAATTAAATCAGTTCTCCCTTTTCACATTTTCGACACACTCTTAAAATTTCATCAAAATCCATCCTTAAGTTTTTGAGTTATCTTGAACACAGACAAACAAACAAACAGATAAACGCCGGCAAAAACATAACCTCCTTGGCGGAGGTAAAAATGAAGAATCCTGATGATACATTGATTTCCATGAAGTATTGCTGCAGTTGGATGAATGTCACTTTTTCTCATCGTATACTCCTTTAATGTTCAGCTTCTCATCCTTCATACATGAACATGATTATGAATTGCTGCAGTAACAGCGTCAGGCTGTGTCTCGGTGGAGCAGCGTTGTGTGACATGTTTGATGTGGTTGTAAATGTGTACCAACCTGTTTATAATGTGTGTGTGTTTAGGTGAGCAGACTTCCAGTGGAGAGCTGTGAGCAGTACAGCAGCTGTTCAGGCTGTCTGGGCTCAGGAGACCCTCACTGTGGCTGGTGTGTCCTCTTCAACAAGTAAGAAACTACACCTCATATCCATCAGTCTGTGGCACATACTACATAACATAATCAAGGAGCCTGTAAAAGAAAGAAGGGTCAATATGTCAGTGAAAGCCGGTTGGCTTCTTTGTGTGTATTTTATTCTAACAGAGCATCTTTATTATCAATAACTAACTAAGCATCCAACTGTCAGGAGTTGGCGCTCTATGCCTCTATTAATCAGGACCTTTTTATCAGTGCTCACTACCCTATTTTTCGCACTATAAGGCTCACAGGATTATAAGGTGCACTATCAGTGAACGTGTCTATTTTCATATATAAGGCGCATTAAGTGAAACAAAACGGTCAGATAAGTCAAACTTTATTCAATTCATTTAATAATTCAGTAACTTCAATAACTCTCAACATTTTCAGTTGTAACACATGAAATACAAAACAATACACTCACTTTTCAGTTCATTTTTCTTCCACAAATCCATCAAACCCTTCATCATCAGTGTCTGAGTTAAACAGTTTGGCGATTTCAGCATCAAACACGGCTCAAATCCCTCTCGTCATTATCCGACAATCCATCCAGCGGTGCAGCTTCGTAGCTTACCAAAGTAGTAATAAAACATTTTGACAGATTTTTGAGCGCCCTGTAACACATAAAACTGGTTCGAGGTCAGTAAGCACAACCAGAACTGATGCATAAGGCGCGGCGGATTATAAGGCGCACTGTTGATTTTTGAGAAAATTAAAGGATTTTAAGTGCGCTTTATAGTACGAAAAATACGGTAAGTTAGCATTTGCTTGATTACTTAATTGTGTTTTATTATATTACACCACATTTTATATTTTATTTTATTTTTAGGGGAGTCAGTATATTGTGAGTCGCGTGTGTGTGTGTGTGTGTGTGTGTGTGTGTGCGTGCGTGCGTGCGTGCGTGCGTGCGTTCCTTCCCATGAGGCGTCATTAATGTTTCCATAAATAGTTCACACACACACACACACACACACACACACACACACACACAAAACACACAGAGTCATCTTTGATCAGTTGATCCAGGTAGGTGGAGGAAGTTCCTCTTTGGATCGTCCAGTTGTTTTCCCCTTCAAAGTAAAAGCCCTTGACTTCCAGCAGATTAATCAGAAATCAGATCTCTCTCCCTCATTAATATAATCAGTAAAAACAGTAACATGCATCCCTCTCAAACTGGAATCGCCCGTCTATATGATGAATAGGATTTTTTTCCCAGTGTGCCTCGTAACTGTTTCTACACTAAAACACACAGCAGAGATAGACGCGTTTTTACTGTGATATGAATTGTAGCTGCTTTTAAATCAATTCCTTGCTGCTTTTGGGGGATTCTTGAAAGGCATTCTGGGAGATGTAGGAAGTGACTTAACTGCAGTAGAAGTAGATGAGCTGAGGAGTGAAAAATAACTTTTAATCTTTACACTTTACAGTCAAGTTCATGTAAAAATCATTGTCACATACGGGATTTAGAATAAAATGATTATTAAATATTTTTAACTAAATTTTGTTTGATCAGTGAAATGAAATTGTATTAATTTAAAAATTAAAATGGAATTATTGTGTAATTTTTATGTAAGACTAAATAAAATGTAATTAAATAAACAAATACACAATACAGTATAACAAAAATAAGTTAATTGTTTTAAAAGAGATTAATAGAAAATGCAAATAGATAAATACATGTATAAATGAATAAATAAAACAATTAAAAAATAAATTAATTAATGATTTATCAAATAATTGAATAATATATAATTAAAAAATAGACATCATGTTTCTCATGTTCCATGTAAACAACATATGTTAAGATCAAAACATATAATAGAGTGTGTGTAAACAGTCAAGTATACAGAATAAGACATTGTGATACGCAGCAGGGACGGACAGGTTTTCTCTTCCTGTCTTTCTTCCTCCTCTCAGCTCCTCGTCGTCTTCCTCGCTTCTCTTTCTGTCCATCTGTTGTTAATTAAAAGTAAACAGCTCATTACTGCAGTCTGATGTGCTCTGCACGGAGTTACATATGTTGGAGCTGCTGCTCTCTGCAGACACAAACGAATGAAGCTTCACCTCCGACTGTCTGCTGCTCACACTCCACCTGCACAACGCTGCTAACACACCGGTTATATGTGTGCTCTTGTTTGGGGAAAAATATTTGAAAAAAAAAAAATGTTAACTTCATGAAAATGACAAACAAACTTTAGTTAATTTCTTCTTAAGATGTGACTGTAAAATAAAGAAATTAATAAAGAAACACACATCGCATTAGAACTATACAAATCTTTCAACAAATACTTAATAGACGTATTTATAAAATAAAAGATTTCATGTTTAAACAACTAAGTAAAATATTATTAAAAAATAATAAAATAAGTTTATAACAAAATATTATTTAATAACTACCTATCATGTAACATATGTAAATAAAATAATTTGAAATCAAAAGTAAAATATTAGTAAATACATAAATAATTGAAAATAACTAAATTAGACTATTTATTGAATTAATGTAAAGTTTGAATCATTTTAAATAAATTAAAAAGTAATTCATTACAAATAATTGAATAATATCACGAAATAAGTACATCATGTTAAAATAATGTAATGCGTAAGTAAATTAGTGAATGCATACAGTTTAGAAATTCAAAATCAAGTAATAAATAATGAAATCAGTGCATTTAAAAATAAAGGAGTCCAGGTGTGTGTACAGTATGTTTACCTGGTGACCTTTGACCCCTGCAGGTGTTCTAGACTGGATAAATAAATGTGTGTAAACAGCTGTGTGTTCAGTTTGGTGACCCCGTGGTGACCTTTGACCCCTGCAGGTGTTCTAGACAGGATAAATAAATGTGTGTAAACAGCTGTGTGTTCAGTTTGTTGACCCCCGTGGTGACCTTTGACCCCTGCAGGTGTTCTAGACAGGAAGCATGTGACAAGTGGGAGGAGCCTCAGCACTTCAACACCCGGCTGGACCAATGTGTCGACATCTCTGTTACCCCGAGCAACATGTCGGTGACCTCCCCGGCAACACAGGTACACACACGCGCGCACACACATGGATCAGTGATGATGTCAACACACACCTTGACTCAGGTGTAACCCCTCTCTGTCTCTCTAGTTAACCATTCGGGTGCAGAATGTCCCGGCGTTGTCGGGGGGCGTGTCCTGTGTGTTTGAGGAGCTGAGTGAAACCCCTGGAGAGGTGATGGCGAAAGGTCAGGTGATGTGTATGTCGCCGTCACTGAGAGACCTGCCGACACACACACAGTCCTACGGTGAGACACACACACACACACACACACACACACACACACACACACACACACACACAAGTGTCATCATGATGTGAATGGAGTGATCAATAACATGCTGATTATTGATTTCAGGAGAGAAGCGCGTCGTCCAGCTCAGTCTGCGCTCCACTGAGACCGGACATCAGTTCATCACCACCAGCTTCATCTACTACAACTGCTCTGTGCTCAACTCGTAAGTCTGGAACCTCCTCATCTCCTCTCCTGTCTCCTTGTTTACTCTCCTTGAGCCCTCTCCTCTTCTTTCTTCTCCTCTTGTTTCCTGTCCTCTCTTCTTATCTCCTCTCCTTGATCCCTGTCCTCTTCTTTCCTCAACATTTTTCTGTCTCCTCTCCATGTTTCCTCTCCTTGTTTTCTCTCCTCTTGTGTTCTCTCTTCTTATTTCCTCTCTTCTCTCCTTGTCTTCTCTCCTTGATCCCTGTCCTTTTGTTTCCTCTCTTCTTTGTGTTTTTTCTTCTTCTTTAGAAGAAATAGGAGAGGAAACGAGGACAGAAATCTCATAGTTTCCTCCCCTCACATTCCCTCTCCTCTCTTGTTTCCTCTGCTCTCTCCTTGTCTCCTCTCCATGATCCCTGTCCTCTTGTTTTCTCTCCTTTTGTTTCCTCATCTTGTTTCCTCTCTTCTTCGTGTTTCCTCTCCGTGTTTAGAAGAAATAGGAGGAGAGGAGACAAGAAGAGAGGAATCTCATTTCCTCTTCTCGTATTCCCTCCCCTCTCTCGTCTCCTCTTTTTGATCCCTGTCCTCTTCTTTCCTCTCCTCATATTTAATCTTTTCACCTGTTTCTTCTGCTCTCTCCTTGTTACCTCTCCTCTTGTTTCCTCTCCTCTCCTTTTTTTCTCCTCTCTCTTGTTTCTTCTCCTGTCTCCTTGTTTCCTCCTCTTGTTTCCTCTTCTATTCTTGTTTCCTCTCCTCTCTCCTCATCTCCTCTCCTTGACCTCTGTCCTCTTCTTTCCTCTCCTTGTTGCCTCTCACCTTGTTTCTTCTCCTCTTGTCTCCTCTCCTCTGTCCTTGTCTTCTCTCTTCCCTCCTGTTCCTTGTCCTCTTCTTTCCTCTCCTCATATTTAATCTTTTCACCTGTTTCTTCTCCTCTCCTCTTGTTACCTCTCCTCTCGTTTCCTCTCCCCTTTCCTTGTTTCCTTGCCTCTCTTGTTTCTTCCCCTGTCTCGTTGTCTCCTCCTCTTGTTTCCTCTTTTATTCTTGTTTCCTGTCTTCGCTCCTCGTCTCCTCTCCTTGATCTCTGTCCTCTTCTTTCCTCTCCTTGTTGCCTCTCACCTTGTTTCTTCTCCTCTCCTTTTGTTACGTTTCCTCTCGTTTCCTCTCTCCTCTCCTTGTTTCCTCACCTCTCTTGTTTCTTTTCCTGTCTCCTTGTTTCCTCCTCTTGTTTCCTCTTTTATTCTTGTTTCCTCTCCTCTCTCCTTATCTCCTCTCCTTGATCTCTGTCCTCTTCTTTCCTCTCCTTGTTGCCCCTCACCTTGTTTCTTCTCCTCTCCTCTTGTTACCTCTCCTCTAGTTTCCTGTCCCCTCTCCTTGTTTCCTCGCCTCTCTTGTTTCTTCCCCTGTCTCCTTGTTTCCTCCTCTTGTTTCCTCTTTTATTCTTGTTTCCTCTCCTCTCTCCTCATCTCCTCTCCTTGATCCCTGTCCTCTTCTTTCCTGTCCTCATTTCTTCTCCTCTCCTCCTTGTTCCCCCCCCACACCCCCTCGGGGAAGCAGCTTTACGGGGTAACAAACTGTGTGGCGGGCTCGCTGGTTACCACGGTAACAGCAGCTCTGAGCTCTTGGATACAGAAGACACAGAAACGCTTCCTGTCTCTGCTGGGAGGGTTTAATATCTCTAACACACACACACACACACACACACACACACACACACACACACACACACACACACACACACACACACAGCAGTGTGTTTGTCTTTGTTAACACCTGTTCATGTTTGGGTTCCTTATAACCGTCATAATGAGTCCAGTCTTGGTCTCACTGAGACATAGTGAACTGTACTGGGGTCAGGTGAGGTGCTGAGGCAGGTGTTCGGGTTCATCCTCACCTGCTGACGTCACCAACAGATTAGACAACAATGAACTTTAATCCCAAACTCTCAGATTAGAGAGATTCTCTGTTCTTCATGTTCAGACTCCAACCAGCAGTGAATGTATCTGCTAACACACACTGTAGTTTATTTCATACACCGTCCTGCTGACGCTGATACTCACTGGAGCCCCACATGTGGATTAATCCACTGCTGCAAATAGTCCCCAACAAAGTCATTATTTCCACCTGTTTGTTTAGATAAAAACTACATAAATTAAATTAGACACAGACAGGAAGTCAGACAGTACGGGAGATGGACCAAAAATGTGGTTGATTTGGATCTGAACATGAGATTTTTTGATACCAGACTTCTACTTAAAGGCTGTCCAAGTCTAGACGGACACTACGAGTATTTTATGATGTTTCAGAAAGGAAGATTAGATGGTTCAGGGCTGTAACTATTATTTTCAATTATTTTCTTAGTTAATTATTTTATTAATAACCCTTGGTAAATGATGATTTTTTTTTAAAATTTCTTATCTTCCTCCAGTGACTGATTTCCTTTTGTTGTTTTGTGAAACAGGAATTTACTGCCATTTTTACTCATTTAACCTTCCATCTGGAAAGCGTCCTGGTTAAATAAAGGTCAATAAAATAATAAAAAGGAATACTATTAGATTAACTCCACCCCACCCCGGCCACTTAGAGATGAGTCATCTGTTTTTGATTTTTCATCATGACATCAGACCTGTATGATATGTAAGTTATATACAATTTATAGGCTGCAGTCCAACTATTAATTTCATATAAATTTATAGATTTTATGTGAGGTTTGAAATGCCACACAAACAAGATATGAATTGTCCAAATCGTATGGCTTTGTTTAGAATAATCTGCAGCTTTTGATGGATGGAGGGAGGACACGAGGAGGAGAGAAAGATGTGGTCACCGTGGTTACCTTCACCTGGATGCATGCACAGACTGAATAACACTTTAATAATGTTGTTCTAGTCCTTTTTCACTTATGTTTTATCCAACTAAGAAGAACAATGTTAGAAGTGTTCAAATAATCAACATTATATTATCAATATTGGAAAAAGATTCTAGATTAAATTATAAGAAAAAAACAATATCAGGGACCAATTGTTTATTTATATTATGATACATTCAGTTATTTTTGGAAAATAAATACCTTATTTTTTGTCTTAAAACCATTGTGAAGTCTGATGCATGTTGTGGTTTATGGGCCGAGGGTTCTGAAGGATTGACGCTAAACCCTTGAGCAGCGGGTTAATCTCCAGGGTTGTAAAGGAAAGAAAGTAAGAGGCCGATGTGTGAGGTGTTATAATGTTTGCCTGGTAGTATATCAAAACATTCTTCGTTTTAAAATGTATTTCAAAATTTGAATCCTCCCCCCAGGTGTACTTCCTGTGTCAGCAGCGTGTTTCCGTGTCACTGGTGTAAATATCGTCACGTCTGCACCAACAACCTGCAGGACTGTTCCTTCCAGGAGGGACGAGTCAGCAACATGGAGGTATACACACACACACACACACACACACACACACACACACACACACACACACACACACCAAACACTTTTTTCCTGACGCTCAGCACAACTTTCAAAAAGTCTCATTTTCCTACGAATGTCCAGCAACACGTGACGCACGTGTCGATTTCTGCTCCAGTATTTTCAAAATAAAACTATTTAGCTTTAGGAATGGACTTGACTGAATTGACTTGGTTAGGTTAAGACAAAAAAACTACTTAGTTAGGTTTAGGAAAAGATGGTGGTTTGGGGTAGAATAATTCAGGGTTACGAGACAAATAAATCAACACTGACTTCTGGTTTCAGACGGGACATGAACAGCAGTCTGGTCTGGTGTTTTCTGACCCACCCATCCACTTTGACCTCCTCCCTGTGCAGCGTTTGTTGCTCTTTATACTTCCTGGTTCACAATTACTTGGATTACATATGAACTGATCTCATGCTGACCATAACAAAACAAATGTGACATTCATGTCTATGTACACAAATCAATACATAAAATTTTGTAACTGTTTCACAAGCTGCAGAGCGACTGAGCCTTCAGTTATTACAGTTACAGCAGTAAACTTTATGAGCAGCTCTGACGTTTTGTTGGACTTTTGTTAACTTGTCAGAGTTGTAGCTGCAGCCTGAGAGGGAGACATTACTCGGGAGAAAATGCCATTAAGTACTACTGTATTCACAACAAACCCCCACTTAATCTATATTTTTTTACATTCAATCCAGTACAGTACAGTAAAATATGCTATAAATAAACAATAGTAAATGAAATATTAAATATTAGATAAAGAAAAGAGCTCTTTTACTTTAACTTAATATGTTTTTGCATAAAGTGTGTATATAATAACAATAATACAGTCATTTAGACTTAGACATTTAGACTTTAGATTTCTATTTGGAAGCTATGATGTTACAGATTTCTTGATTTCACAACTTCTAGATTGATAAGTTAGGAAATAACATTCATCATCTTCTCCTCAAGCCAAACTTCATTAAAACAACTCATCAAATCAAATCAAAGAATGTGCAAAAATACTAAAATAGATTTTTTTTGTTATTTTATGTAGTTATCTTTATAACATCTTATACTATATTTTTGTACTATATACTCTCCTGAAATAAGCTATAAATTAACCTGTTAAATAAAATATTACACATTAGATAAGACAGTAAAGACCAGAGATCTTTTAGTAAACATTCACAGACAATAGTAATCTATTACATCATTAAGTATAGTCTGTATCAAGACTAGACTAAACAAACTAAATGTTTTAAAGTTTATGTATTTCTAATCATTCAAGTACAAGCACACTTTGATTTTTATTTATTTAAATCATGTTTTTGAAGACTCAAATCAAACTTCATTAAAATAAGTGATTCATTTAAAGAATCTACAAGAACACTATATAAAATTTAATTATTTTATGTAGTTATTTCATAACATATATTTTATACGTATTCTCCTAAAAATTGCGATGAATAAAAATATAAATAAAATGTTACATACATACACTGTAGAAAAATATGAACATAACACTTTTGTTTATGCACATAAAAAATGGGAGCAAAAACAAAAGTGTTGTGTTTCTGTTTTTGGTCAGCATAGATAAGGCAGTAAAAGACAAAGCTCTTATTAGGAAAAATGCACATAAAAAATTTATCATTAAGTATGGTCTCTAGCATACTGTCAAACTAAGTTTTTTTTTTATTATTATTCCACCAAAATCAAATAGATCAAATAATATCATCTCTAACTAACAATAATAATGATAACTAGAGAAGCACTCGGAGAGCCAACCTGCCACCTGGATCAGATCTGGATCAGCCTTTGGGATTTGATAGAAGTACACATTGTAAATCCCTGAGTCAAATTTCATGAGCTTTGGGCAACAATTACCAGAGATATTGAGAAACAATTTTTCGATCCCATTTACCCCAATGTTAACGAAAATTTCAAAGTGATCCAGAATCCAGGATTTCTTCCGGATCACACCCAAAATTATATCAGTTCTTCCTTTTCACATTTTCGACACACCCTGAAAATTTCATCAAAATCCGTCCATAAGTTTTTGAGTTTTGATCTTGAACACAGACAAACAAACAAACAAACAAACATAACCTCCTTGGCGGAGGTAATTAATATATCTATCCACAAAATATTTGTAGTTTTGCATCTGCAGTGTTTTTCTTTCCTTTGTGATGATGATGTGAGAGTGAAGTTGGAGGTCAGAGCAGCTCTCTGTCATTACATGGTTCAGTAAACAACTGTAAAGCTTCAGGTCAACAGTAAAGGACACACACACACACACACACACACACACACCTTCAGTGCTGGTGCATTCAAGGACTCTGTGACTGATGTGATTTAAGGTGAGACGCATCGATGAGGGACGTCTTCAGAAAATAAACCAAACAGGAATCCAACATGTGAAAACTGTGAGTTATTTTCCGACTTTAAAAGGTTCAGATGGTCTCTGCTCTCAGCTGCAACGTCACATGATTATCAGCAAATATAAAGATGATTATCTGCTGCAGCTTTCAAGTTTCTGAATGTTTTAATTTCCATAGAAATGCAGTGAAACTGATGTCTGCTTTGAAGGAAGGAAATGAAAAAAACCCAGTATGGCCCTTTAAGAACTTTTTTTTTTTTCTTATTTATTCTGCAACGATTATATTACAGGTGTAGTCAATAGAAATAATCAGGTTTTCACCTGTAAATATATTTTGTTGAACTGTATTAACTGAGAGGATGTGGGTCTTGAATAGGACTTGAATCCTGAATAAAACTATAACATGTCTTTCTACAAAACCTGTTTTAAATGTTGTCTAAATGCAAAAAGCCATACAAGAACTTTGTTTGATTAAACTAGTGATGGTAATACTGAAAAAATGAGGATGTAAATTACGACTCAGAGACTCAGAAAGAGCAAAACTAACCGCCCTGTGAGTCGGATCCACTGCTCAGTGTAATGGGTTCTGTCCCATGATACACCGTTCCACCAAAGAACATATATGTTGCTCACAAGTGAAAGTCAATAGTTTGTTCCATTGTAATATCAGAGAGCAGAGCTACACGTCCTCCATTTTGGACTGAAAGTGACAAACAGATGCCAGTAAAACATCCACCTACAACATGCAGCACAAAAGTAAAACTACATTATTTCTATTCTGTTGTCATATTTAGTGTCTCCACTAAAATGTCCTGTGTTGAACAATACAAATATTAAAAATATTTTATAACTATTTACTTATTTATTTATTAAACATTTTTGTCCGGCTGCTTCCCAGAGGAGCATAAAATGAGTGATGGACATAAATGGAAGTTAGGAAAAATCCAGCACACAGATTTTAAGAGCAATCTCAAACTTTTTCATGTTAATGACCCAAAATGGAGTCCAGTAGACCACAGACCATGGATGTATAAGATTTTATGTCCTGTGCATTTGTCCTGCATGTTAATAAATAGCCTACAACTACATTAAATCCTGTTTCTGATCCTGCTACTAGCTCTACTAGCTACTGGCTGATAGCCAGTTGTTTGGGAACAGAGACGTTAATACATCCACCACAGTACAGGCTTACAGCATGCAGCCCATGGGTGTATTAGAAAATAATAAAAATGATGAATTACAGCCAGTATATCTATTATTATAGCAGCATACAGCTAGCAGGAAGTTGGCAGAACCAGATATGTCATATGAGTGTGCAGGGCGGTGCAGTCCTGTGGGTCTGATGTACGTTCATCATGGTGAGGAAGCTAACTCTGGGTTCAGATATTAGCTCATTTTACAACTTTTAAGACACAATGATTTAAGTGAGGGATATTTAAGACGTCTCTTTATACATCCGTGGCCACAGGCTTATTGATGTTTTCAGTCCAAAATAGTGGCAGCGATACGCAGCACCATCTAGCGGTTCTCGTCCAAAAAAAGTTTCATCTCTTTGCTTCCACCAAAGTTTCATAAAAAGTCTCGCTGGTGGTTTTTCAGTAATACTGCTGACAGACGAACCAGAAACATAACCTCCTTGACAACAATATGAATGAATTAATTAACTTTTCCATATCTGTTCATTTTTCATACTTACTGCTGCAGACATATTTGTGTCAGTCCAAAAAGAATATTTCACCAAAACAAACGTTAGAATTATTTCTGCCATTTCCACGTTGAAAAGAAGTAATGAATATTAAGCTTTGATACTCAGCATTAAGTAGTTATATTTTAAAATATAAGTTTAGATTGTGGTCACATGGTATATACTCCTGAACGTCACTGGAGCTGATTGAGTAGATTGGAGCAGGTAGTCCTCCAGGACAACCAGTGTGTGGAGTAACATGTAAACAGCACCAACATATCAGCTGTCAGTGTAACGAGCTGCCCTCGTTATCTCGTCAGCAGACGGCGAGCAGGGAGCGCCTTGTTTGGGCGTCTTATTGATGTGATTGGTGCTCGGTGTCATTGCAGGGTGACAGTAACAACCTCTGATTGGCTAATTGGTTAATTGAAGATGAATAGCCACTTAATTGACATGAAAGCATCCAATCACAGCAATTAATGTTAATTACCAGGCAATTAGGCTGACTAAAGAGAGAGGGGGGCGCTGAGAGTGTGAGAGGAGAGAAAAGAGATTCAAGATAGACTGACGAAGAGGAAGAAGGTGGGTTTTTCAGATTAAAAGTGTCTTTTTCATATCTCGGAAACAGGAGTGAAGAGTTAAAGAGGACTATCTGATCATCTGTAGCTGAAAATAAAAAGAGTCTGTCAGCAGAAAGGCGAGAGGAGAGACAGAGCAGCAGCTGTAGCAGGAACTTACAGTCAACACTAAACAGTCGAACGGTTAAACGTTGAGATGAAGTTTAAAAAATTCTGCATCTTTAAAGGCCAAATAAACCAGTGATTCTCAGTGGGGTCCGTAGCACTCTGCCAAGGGGGCCGCAAAATAATTAGCTATAAACTATGAAATTGTGCTGTATCATTAAGAAGTACATATCTACAGATGGGGACCATTTGCACCAATAAAACAAGCATATTGTGTCCATTACTACCACCCACGTTAGCTTTGGGCCAATAGAAACTGAATCTGTCAGGAATCAGCTAGCTAGCTGGCGAGCATAGAGAAATATTTGAGTCAGTCCACACCATCAAGTGACGCTAAGAGCAAAGTAGCTGAACTGAGAAAATATGCCAACTATCTCGAGACAGTGACGGGAGACCAAAATGCATCATGTGTCTTCAGGTGCTAGCGGACGAAGCCATGAAGCCGGCCAAGCTAAAGTAATCTGATTACAAAGCACCCGGACTATCAGGGCAAAACAGCGTGGTGTTGACATGATTTTAACTGACTGTGTTTCTGTTCAACCCGACGAACAGGTCTGAAGTATTTAGGTTGAAATATGTTAGTATGGTAGTACACATTATGCTATTTTGGTGTTATGAGGGGGAAAAAGATTTATGATTTATGATGATACCATCTAACACACCAGACCTCCTCCAGATTATAGTCCATTTTAGACGACACGCAGACCTCTTTTATCAACGTAAACCATCAACTTCCTGTAACCATTAAGACAAATAAAACCTCCTCGTGTTGTCTGTTTGTATGGGAAACATATACAGCTCCTTGTTTAATCAGAATTATTGATAATATTGGTGTTAATATTGGATTTTATTGAGATGTAAGTGTCAGTGAGGTGGGAGATACTGTAGCTGTCATTAACTCTGACTCACAGTTACAGTTCAACTAGGAGGCTGATGGGTTTTTGCTCATAATTACCGTATGAACAATACGAACATGGCATTAAATGCCTTTAGAGTGTACTTATACACTGTCTATCAAAATGTGTAATAATAATAATAATAATACTTTTTATTTATGCAGCACTTTTCTAAACAAAGTTAGTGTTTCACTTGGTTGAACCAGCAACAAAAAGCATTTGTAATGAAATGAAATCAGACAATTACAGCAATAGATAGATAAACTGATTTAAAAAAAAAAAGCAGTAACATTAAACAGATCAGACATGGTGTGCTTATATTAATAAAAAGCTTTTTAAAGAGGATTATTAGATATTTGGAGAGCTGTTACAATAAAGACATATATAAAGAAGAAAAGTTTGAGATGCATGAGAAATACAGTCAGATTTTGAAATCAGTTTGTAATCCCAGAGTCAATATATTTGCTTCATTTGAGTCTATGTGGAAGTTACAACTTTTTTATTATAGTCTTAGTCACGTGAAAAAATCAAAATCGAATCAAAATCAGAGCTGAAAATCAAACATTTTTACTGTATTAGTTTAGAGATTTTTCAAAGTAAAAGTCCCTAGAAATATATGATTCAATGTGTTCCCATGGTCTAGTGTTAAAAACGTTAACCGAAATACACAATAAATCGTAAAATTGATTTGCAATACTTAAAAACCGCAAAGTGATCCGTTTCATTCTGAAAAGTCAGTTTTTCAAAATTTTGTTTCAAAACAAAATTCCTCATCTCTTTTCTGACATGAGCTTGAATCGGGCACCCAAATATCGTGATAGTCTTGAATGGGAAGGTAGGTGAATCGTCCCAGCGCTGTTTGTCTCACATCACATGCTTTACGCTTTCACTCTGTTTTCAGTTTCACATTAAAATGATTTCTGTCACCATGTTTCACACCGAGAGGCTGTCACAGGTGAGCCCAGTGTTCGGATAAATGTCCAATGTTTGCTGGGAGACTCAGTTGGCCTTTATCCCAAACACACATATACACACATTGTCAGACACACACACACACACACACACACACGCTGTCACACCGTCTCCACAGTCTCTGCTGGCGTCCGCTGTGCTCTGGTCCACTTCCTGTGGAGCTAATGGTCTTCCTGTCAGTCACAAGGCAATTAATTACTGTGGTGACGCTCATTAATAAAGGTTTCACCCCACTGAGACACACAGTGTGTGTGTGTGTGTGTGTGTGTGTGTGTGTGTGTGTGTGTGTGTGTGTGTGTGTGTGTGTGTGTGTGTGTGTGTGTGTGTGTGTGTGGTTGCGTTTCCAGTCGCCTCAGGAAGTTTCAAAGCTTGGATCCGTCACCAGCTGTCCATTAGTGACACACACAGCCGACGGTGTGACACAGTAATACACACAGTCATATAATAACTAAAGCACCTTTCAAAACTACCAAAAACAAGGACTTAAAAAGAAACCAGGATCAGATACAAGATCACAGTCAACAAATAAAAATAACACATGAAACAGCAGAAGTAAAAATAATGAATAACAGTACACATCAAGAACAGAGAAAATAATAAAAATATATTCATAATAATCAATAATGGCATTCAATAATATTTTCTTTAAACCCATATTTTATTTAAACTGCAGGCCCGCCCTCCTCCAACACTTCCACCGCAGGATTGGATGCTGCTGGCACTCCCGCATTGATTGACAGGGCTTTTAATACAACAGTAGATAAAAAGAAGAGGGTTATTAATAATTTCTGAAGCTGCCACATTTAAAGCTTCTCTAATCAATAATTGATACCTAATAATGGATGAAACGTCCCTGTGTGATGTTTAAGTGTCTCTGGTTGACTTCTATGCTGATGATACCATCTTCCTCTCCTATCTTACAGTTTTACAGTGTTTTATTTTATATTTTTATATTCATTATCACTATAGCATACTATATACACTATATATAGTTTATCTATCTATTAACCTCAGACCTCTGTTTATAGAGGACTAATAGCTGCTATTAATATTAATAAATAATAAGTATTTAAATAAGTAAAATGATGAAGAAATATATCTATTATCTTATTATTTATTTATTACTTTTTAGATTTTGTCATATACATATTGTCCTCCAGACGTCAGAAGACCAAAGCTGCCATAATAGTGAAATATAGAAATTCAGAAATAAAATACCCAGTTACCAAATAAGTGTATGTGTGTATATATAACCCTTTGGGATTACTTGGATTTCTGCATAAATTGGTGAGAAAATGTGTTCTGATCTTCATCAAAGTTATGTTTTTATTGAACACAACATGTAAACATTCACAGTGCAGGGTGGAAAAAGTATGTGAACCTTTGGATTTAATAACTGGTTGACCCTCCTTTAGCAGCAATAACCTCAACCAGACGTTTCCTGTAGTTGCAGATCAGACCTGCACAACAGTCAGGAGGAGTTTTGGACCATTCCTCTTTACAAAACTGTTTCAGGTCAGCAATAATCTAGGGATGTCTGGTGTGAATCGCTCTCTTGAGGTCATGCCACAGCATCTTAATGGGGTTGATGATGGAACTCCAGAAGGCCTATTTTCTTCTGTTGAAGCCATTTTGTTGTTTATTTACTTCTATGCTTTGGGTCATTGTCCTGTTGTCCATCTGTGGCGGACAGATGGTCTTCAGTTTTCCTGCAAAATGTCTTGATAAAGTTGGGAATTCATTTTTCCGTCAATGACAGCGATCCGTCCAGGTCCTGAGGCAGCAAAGCAGCCCCGAACCATGATGCTCCTCCACCATATTTCACAGTTGGGATGAGGTTTAGATGTTGGTGTGCTGAGTGTTTATTTCTCCTCACATAGCGTTGAGTGTTCCTTCCAAACAACTCAGTTTTGGTTTCATCTGTCCACTGAATATTTTGCCAGTAGTGCTGTGGAACATCCAGGTGCTCTTTTGCAACATTCAAATGTGCAGAAAATGTTTTTTTTTTTTTTTTTTGGACAGCAGTGTCTTCCTCCGTGGTGTCCTCCCATGAACTCTTTAATGTCTTACTTATTGTAGATTTGTCAACAACAATGTTGGCATGTGCCAGAGATTTCTGTAAGTCTTTAGCTGCCCCTCTAGGATTCGTCTTCACCTCATTGAGCATTCTGCGCTGTCATTAGCCTAGGGGTTCACATACCTTTTCCACCCTGCACTGTTTACATGTTGTGTTCAATAAAACATGAAAACATATAATTTTTTGTATGGTATTAGTTTAAGCAGACTGTTTGTCTATTGTTGTGTTGTGACTTAGATGAAGATCAAAACACATTTTCTCACCAATTTATGCAGAAATATACACAGAGTATCACAGAGTATACCACAAAAATGATTTATTTATTTGACAAATAACTAACAAATAAATAACAAATAAATCTTGAATTCTGATGAGAATTTGTGGTAATTTTGTAATTTACTGTGTGTTGAGTGATAACAGAGTGTGTATTACCCCCCCCCCCCCCCCCCCTCTCTCTCACTCACTGCAGGGTTGTCCTCAGATCCTCCCCACCTCTGACATCCTGGTCCCGGCCGGGATGGTTCGTCCAATCACATTGCGAGCTCGTAACCTCCCCCAGCCTCAGTCGGGTCAGAAGAATTACGAGTGTGTGTTCAACATCCAGGGAAAAGTCCAGCGTATCCCAGCAGTCCGCTTCAACTCCTCCTGCATCCAGTGCCAGAACACCTCGGTGAGACTACACAACCCAGCATGCACGGCTCCTCACATCACACAGTATAAGAGTAGTAATACTAGTACTAGAAGCTATACCAGTATTAGTATTACGTATTACAGTAGTAGTAGTGGAAGCAGTAGTAGTACTTGAAGCAATACATTCTAGTATTTAAATAGTAAGAGTGGAAGCAGTAGTAGTACTCGTATTAGAAACTATAGCAGTATTACTGCAGTAGCAGTGGAAACTGTAGTCATGCTTGTGCTAGAAACAATAGCAGTATTACTATTTCAGTAATAGTGGAAGCAGCAGTAGTACTAGTACTAAAAGAAATAGTAGTATTAGTATTACAGTAGTAGTGGAAGCAGTAGTAGTACTAATACCAGAAACAATAGCTGTGGTAGAAGTACTAGCCGCAGCAGTAGTAGTACTAGTACAAAAGCTGTAGCAATATTAGCATTACAGTAGCACTAGTACTTGAAACAAAAGCGGTATTAGTATTACAGAAGTAGCAGTGGAAACAGTAGTAATACTAGTACTAGAAGCAATAGCAGTATTAGTATTTCAGTAAAAGCAATGGAAGCAGCAGTAGTACTAGAAATAATAGCAGTATTAGTATTACAGTAGTAGTGGAAACAGTAGAAGTACTAATACGAGAAGCAATGGCTGTATTGGTATTTCAGTAGTAGTAGTGGAAGCAGTAGTAGTACTTGAAGCAATACTTTCTAGTATTTCAATAGTAAGAGTGGAAGCAGTAGTAGTACTCATATTAGAAACTATAGCAGTATTAGTGTTACAGTAGTAGTAGCAGCAATACTAGAAGCAATGGCTGTAGTAGAAGTACTAGTAGCAGTAGCAGTAATAGTAGTTACTGTATAATGTAAAAATGGATGACATCACTCCCACCCTTCACCCCATTGCCTTCTGTCTCTTTGGTTGTCACGGTGACCTCAGGCTGTGATGACCCGGTGACCTCCAGGGGTCAGAGGTCAGGCTTCAGGTGGACAGCCAGTATTGATGAGTCTGACTGCGATTCAAATACACACACACACACACACACACACACACACACACACACACACACACACCAACTGTAGTCCGTCTGCCCGCACTCATTTCCTGTCCTTCATCTGTCTTCCTGTCGGTGAGCCCGCCCCGAAGACGCCGCACACACACACACACACAATTATGCGCTGACATACCACTACTAAATGCACACACACACACACACACACACACACACACACACACACACACACACACACACCTCACAGACACACATACACACACACATACACACACACATACAGATGGTCAGTGTGTGTGTGTGTGTCTGTGTGTGTCTGTATTTAATTAAGCTACTATTCCCATAGGAAATTGGCCATTTAGTACAACAGCACACACACACACACACACACAGACACACACACGCACACAGTTCATTCTTCAAAATAAAAGCACAGTGTTGTTTCCTGCAGACAGTAGAAGGTTTACAGTTTAATGTAACGTAATGAAATAAATTCAGGGATTAAATGTCAGAATAAAGACACAGTGTGTTGTTCTGATTGTTAAAGGAGCAGTCCAACATTTAGAGAAACAGTCTGATTGTCTGTCCTGTGTGTGTGTGTGTGTGTGTGTGTGTGTGTGTGTGTGTGTGTGTGTGTGTGTGTGTGTGTGTGTGTGTGTGTGTGTGAGTGTGGTTAGCCTAGTTAGTATACAGACTGGAAGCAGGGGAAACAGCTGGCATGAGTGTAAAACCTGCCAACTAAAAGGTGGCACGCAGGGTCTTACACAGTGCTTGAAGTGGAAAAAGTGCCTCTCTCTTATTCACATGTTGTTGTTATGTGTACCAGCCAGCATCCACACTCTCTTGCAGCTTATTCCTTAATTCATTATTTCTTTAAGCATGTCATACTGTGTCACCATAATTAGCTGTGATTTTATTGATATATTATTGTACTTGGGCTATGCATCTTCTGTACTAGGCCTGTAGTACTCCAATAACATTCACACTGGAACATTATAGGGTTAAGATGGCGTATTTAATGTTAATAGTTCGAGCTTTCCTGTGTTATTTGTAGCCTCATTCAGGTTTTAAGAGCAGTTTCCCAGTCAACATGCTCGCACATATTATGCAGCAGGATTAATAGAAACATTTTGAATATCTACAGTGAATTAAAGATACTATGAGATACTGGGTTTGGGGTCCTCCCACAAGTATATTTGAGGGTTTGTTCACAAATAAAAACAAACAGTTCACAGATTATTTTGTAAAAATGAACATTGTGTTGATGAATTACAGCAGCTCCCCTGTGACATGTGTGGGCTCATCCATATTCTCCCCGCATAGTTGTTATGTTATCCGGCTTATGAGGCACGGCACAAATATGTTGGCACTGCGGCGTTATGAATCACCATTATGAATCCCGGAGAACCTGATACGTAGAGGGCAGAAAAGCGTACCGGCAGCTTGTGAGAAGTTCTGGTACACAACAAAAAGTCACGGTACGCCAAAGAGTAAAATGTAAAAGTGCTGGTACTGCGTACTGGTGAGTACCGGCCTGCTTCAAGCACTGGTCCAGCACTGACTCTTCACTGTTAAACTGAAAAAATAATGCTGGCCAAATTATTTTTGATAAAAAGCTGGGCTATGTGGAGCTACATGGAGCTCGGCTCAGCCCCGCTGTAGTGATACGAGTCTGTAGTGAAGTCGGCCTGTTCCAGCAACCCACCAATGGCAGCTGACCTCATTTATTTTGTTCACCCACGTAGATTTTTACTCACATTTGGTGAGTGGCTGGTACTCATTATGGATCCTGGTGACACAGGAGTGGATATACACTTCCATCCCATCCTGCTCACGTGTTTATTCATATTTGTTATATCTGAACACAAACTGTGTGATTTTATACATTTAACACATTGTACATACGACACACAATCTTCCCCCAACCTTCCCTGTATAAAATAATAATAATAAAAATCACTTAACTTAAAAAAAAAATAAATAAATAAATTATCACTTGAAAATAAATGGATAAATATAAAGTTAGGTTAAGGATATAAACAGTCAGTCCTCTATGGTTCAAAGACTCCAGTATATAATGTCATTTTCTTAATAATATGCTGTTGGGAGTGATTTTCAGTATAATAAATGCTGAAAATAAGTGCCCAGTATGTTTTCTATTGTGATAAAATAGAGGTTACGTCTGACAGTATTTGTTTGGCCCCCGGCAACAATCTTGGTTTCTCATGTGGCCTGTCAGGAAAAATAATTGCCCACCCCTGATATAGATTTACAATGAAAATATAATGAAGTACATAAATAAAATAAAAAAATTAAAAGAAGTAAAAAATAAAAAATGATTTAAACACTGTGTGATTTTCTTTTTTAAACATATATTTATTGATTTAACATTTAACACATTGTATATGCAATACAGAACCTTCCCCCCACATTCCCTTTATAAAATAATAATAATAATAATAATAATAATAATAAAATAATAATAAAAATCACTTGAAAATAAATAAGTTGAAAACGATATACATGTACAATTAAAGTATAATGAAGTAAATAAGTACTACTTAAAAAAGTAATAAATAAAATTTTAAAATCAGTAAAAAAATAAAATAAGTAATCACTTGAAAATTAATAGCTAAATATAAGGTTATAAAGGGTATAGATTAACAATTAAAATATAATGAAGTAAATAAATAAAATTAAAAAATAAGTAAAAAATAAATGAAATAAACAAAAAAAACAAATGTGTGTGATTTTCTGTTTTTTAAACATATATTTATTGATTTTTATACATTTAGCACATTGTACATACAACAGAACAAAATACAGAATTAAATAATAATAATAATAATAATAATTATTATTTTAAGATAAATTGTTAAATATAACGTTTAAAAGGACATATGTTCACAATGAAAATATAATGACGTAATGTGAATAAGATAAATACTAAATATTATATATAAAATAAATGAACAGAACGGCGCATGGTTTTCTCAACCTGGATGTTCTCAGTTGGTCAGCTGGATGGTCATGTGATGGTGTTCACATGTGGAGGCTGATGGATGAAAGCTTGATGTGATCAGACGGAGGATGGTAAATGCTCCCATGCTTTCTCTCCCTCCTCCCTTTTTAATTTACCTCCTCATCCATCACTCCATCTCCAGTTCTTCCTCTTTACTCTGTTTCTCTCCTTTCTCATCCCTACTAACTTTATTCCTTCTTTCCGATACCCTCCATCCATTCATCCTCTACACTGTTCAGTATTAGATAAATAAATGAATAAATAAGGCATTAATAGGGAGTCCAGTGTTGTTCAGGGCCGCCAAAATTTGAATCAATCATTATCCTCGGGTGTAATTCCGATCACTTCCGACCGTCCTTGAGTCTCTTTGGGTTTATTTATTTTTATATCACTGAAGCACGTCAGGTGTCTGTAGGTTTGTTTGCTTTTTTGGACCTGTGATGATTTAGCCTTGAAGTCTGCTTGTCTCTTTTACGAGAGAGAAATAACCAGAAAGGCAGTGAACAGACAATCACATAAGAAATGCTCTTATTTAATTAGAAACTTTCATGCTTGACTGTTTAAAACAGTTAGATTCTTCATGAAACATGGTGTGAATGGTGTGTTTTCAGCCGCATATGAAGGCAGCGTCTCCCAGTCAATTAGTCTGGTAAATTATTCCTCCTGTAGCCAAAGACAAGGGCATGTATGAGCTTAGGGCTATAATTAAACCAGAAATGTCCCTGCATGGCAGGATAAGTAGTATTTAGTGTAGCCAGATAGCAGTTCAGAGCTCTGTGATATAGTTATATAGATGTACTGTATATAGATGCCACCAGTTGCTTTGAAACGGTCGTTATCCTGTTGGAGTTCTGTACAACTTGAGAACCGAAGACACAATAATCATTTTGATGTTGGCAACAGTTTTAATCATAGACTATACTGTATATAAGAAGTGGACATAGTCACCATGATGTCACCTACTGATTTTGAAGCCTGAGTTCTGCAATTTGGCCGTTGCTGCCTTGGTTTTTGCCCGTTACCACCTTGGTTTTTGGTCGTCACCATCTTGTGTTTTTGGTTGTCCCCATCTTGGTTTTCGATTGTCCTTATCTTGGTTTTTGGTTGTCTCCATCTTGGTTTTTGGTCGTCAGCATCTTGGTTTTTGGTTGTCCCCATCTTGGTTTTTGGTTGTCTCCATCTTGGTTTTTAGTTGTCCCCATCTTGGTTTTTAGTTGTCCCCATCTTGGTTTTTGGTTGTCTCCATCTTGGTTTTTAGTTGTCCCCATCTTGGTTTTTGGTTGTCTCCATCTTGGTTTTTAGTTTACCCCATCTTGGTTTTCGGTCGTCCCCATCTTGTGTTTTTGGTTGTCAGCATCTTGTGTTTTTGGCTTTCACCTTTTTGTTTTTTGTCCATCGCCATCCTGGTTTTTGGCCATAGCCCTTTTGTTTTTTGGCTGTCGCCTTCTTGTTTTTTGTCCTTCACCATCTCAATTTTTGTCCTTCGGCATCTTGTTTTTTGTTTTTTTTGTTTTTTTCCAACCAGAAGTGACATGAAAGTGTGGAACTACGTACAGCTACAGACATTTTTAAGCGACCTAAAACATTCTAATGAACTTTGGTAAACTGAAAACACACTTTTTATTTGACTCTGAATGGGACCATAATTTACTAAATGATCACGCTGTATTGAAGAAGACCATAAACTCATGTTTACAATGTTTACCATGGCAATAAATCAAGTGAGATGTAGGCTCATATTCTCATAGACTTCTGTACAATCAGACTTCTTTTTACGCCCGTCGGAGTTGCCACCTGCTGGCTGTGACCCAGAGCTTACCCACTGTTTTTAATTTAGTTTTTAATCCTCGCTCACTCGTCTGAATGTCTGGGTTAAATGTTGCCATGTATGTTTGACGACGTCATTTGTAAAAGGGTCTATAACAGCTTTTTAACAGCAACTCACACTCCTGCTGCTGCTGTTGCCAGGCACCTCTGACCCCATAGCGACAGGCCTAGCGACCAGGCAGGGGTTACCATGGGGACGACAGATCCACACACACACACACACACAGTCCCACAGTGTCCACCAGCTCTGAGACATTAAGACCCAGCAGGAGACAGAGACCCTAACAGGAAACACTGACAAGGAAAAGCCTCAGAGAGAGAAGAGGAATTAATGTTATTGTCCCAGTGAGGAAATTTACAGAGAATAACAAGCAAAGAGACACATAACGCAGATCACAGCGACACATTACAGCAGAGTCCACATGAAAGATGCTTTATGAAGACAGTCCACAGCAGGGAGGCGGATAATCAAGACATTTATTATTAATAAGAATTAAAGGAGAGCTTTCTCCAAGTCTGTCTTAGTACAGTGACAGTGGATGTGTTAAAGCAGATTTGTTTTAATGCCACTAATTCTTTAACACATGTAGCGGCTCAGTTTTAAAGCTAGAGTGAAGACCGGTATCACATGAAACTATAAACGTTAAAGATTTAATAAATTTGTACAACCATGTACATGTTAGTACATGATGTACAAATGGATTCTTGTACAACTCAACATGAAGGAGGCTAAATAACGCTCTGAGCTTATGGGAAATTTTGACAAGGAAAAACTTGCATGACCATTTTCAAATGGGTCCCTTGACCTCTGACCTCCAGATATGTGAATGAAAACGGGTTCTCTGGGTCCCCACCAGTCTCCCCTTTACAGACATGACCACTTTATTATAATCACATGCAGTTTGGGGCAAATCATAGTCAAGTCAGCACACTGACACACTGACAGGTGTTGTTGCCTGCTTGTTATGATTGTAGCATATTTTTATGCTAAACGCAGTACCTGGACAATATTTGTTATTGTTTTGTGTTGTTCATTGATTTTCTATATAAATATTAACATAAATGTAGAGCAGCATATTTTTCCACTCCCATGTTAATAAGAGTATTAAATACTTGAAAAATCTTCCTTTAAGGTACATTTTGAACAGATAAAAAATGTGTGATTTGTGATTAATCACGATTAACTATGTATAGCTGTCAGATAAATATAGTGCAGTAAAATGTACAGTATTTACCTATGTAGTGGAGGAGATGTAGAAAATAGCAACTCAAGTAAAATGCAAGTACATCAGATATGTACTTAAGTACAGTACTGTTGTAAATGTTAGTGATCAATAGCTTCAGATGTGGAGCTGCATTCACCAACTTCAGCTCTGATTGTCATCTGAGCTGTGTGTGTGTGTGTGTGTGTGTGTGTGTGTGTGTGTGTGTGTGTGTGTGTGTGTGTGTGTGTGTGTGTGTGTGTGTGTGTGTGTGTGTGGAGAGAGAGAGAGAGAGAGAGAGAGAGAGAGACTGATGATGCTGCTCTGTTGGGCTCAGCTGGCTGCTTTTAATGGAAAAAATCAGAGCATTAGACACACATCTCTCTCTCTCTCTCTCTCTCTCTCTCTCTCTCTCTCTCTCTCTCTCTCTCTCTCTCTCTCTCTCTCTCTCTCTCTCTCTCAATGGTCGTGGTATTCCACATATTTCAGCTGTGTGGTCATCACTGTAACACACACATACGAACACACACTCTTTTGAATAATGTGGTCGTTCTTGCAGCTCTGCAGAAAAGATCATTTTAATATCAACGCTTTATTAATTATGGCCCTGTGTGTTACTGTGTGTGTGTGTGTGTGTGTTTGTGTGAGTGTATGAGTGTGTGCGAGGTAAAAAGCAGTAAAACTCTGGTTGGATGTTGAGGTAATTTTCTGCTGAGGAAGGAATATTGAACTGAAGCTGCTGTGACCTAATGAAAATCTCTTAATTTTGTGTGTGTGGATGTGCACATGTGGTGTGTGTGTGTGCATGCGTGTGTGTGTGTGTGTGTGTGTGTGTGCTGTGTGTGTGTGTTTGTGTGTCTGTGCAGCAGATTCAGTGCTGTAGTGAGGTACAGTAGATTTTATAGTAGATATATTTTTTGCTGAAGCAAGATTATACAGCTGCCACCTCTTAACTGATCTATTATTACAATCTTGTGTGTGTGTGTGTGTGTGTGTGTGTGTGTGTGTGTGTGTGTGTGTGTGTGTGTGTGTGTGTGTGTGTGTGTGTGTGTGTGTGCTGTAAGTTAATGAAATGAGCAGACCAGAGTCATTAAGACACATTGATTTTCAATCTTTCAGAAAACTCAACTTCTCTCTACTTTCACTGTGTGTGTGTGTCTCTGTGTGTGTGTGCTGTGTGTGTGTCTCTGTGTGTGTGTGTGTTTATGTGCCGTCAGATTATCTGGTGCCATCCGAGTTGAGCTGACATATTCAGGACACAGCCTCTCTATGTCTTTTCAGCAGCGCCTGGAGATGAGTTGTATTGTTCATTTCACAAAGACTACACACACATCTACACACACACACACACACACACACACACACACACACACACACACAATGAACACACACACACACACACACACACACACACACATGAACACACACACACACACACAGTTACATTAACACCCCACTGTTTATCTAAGATGAGACACACAGCAACTGGCAGGTAGATCAGGTTCCCATCAGCTCTAAATCCATTATGTTGTTTCTCTGACTGCTTTTTGTTGGTTTCCATGGAGACCTGCAGCCGCCATGACAACACCGCTCAGCTCTGTGTGTGTGTGTGTGTGTGTGTGTGTGTGTGTGTGTGTGTGTGTGTGTGTGTGTGTGTGTGTATTTTCCGTCTCTGTTGCAGAGTTTTCCTTTTCTAGACAGGATTTGTCTCTTTTCAGTATTACTTGTACTACCATTAGCTGTACATGTACATGCTGTAGCCTAATACTTGTGACCTACAGTATATGTGCAGATATTAGCAACATTAGCTGGGGTAATATTTGCTACAGTGCTGTTTATTGTAGTAGTAGTAGTAGCAGTAGCGTTATTAAGTTGTTGTAACATAAGTTAATATAACAACATTATGGCTGGGTAGCTCAGTTAGTTAGACTGTGGTGATAATAACGCTAAGGCCGCAGGTTCGATCCCCATACGGGCAACTGATATTTTGGGTGCAGCAGTAGCTCAGTCCATAAGGACTTGGCAGGTTAAAGTCCCCAGAAGGACCAAGTACAGACTGGTAGCTGGAGAGGTGCCAGTTCGACTCCTGAGCACTGCTGAAGTGCTGTTAAGCAAGGCACCAGATCCACAAACTGCTTCCTGGGTGCTGAATAGTAGCTGCCTACTGCTCCTACTCAGCATCAGCGACAAAATCAGCATGATTACATTATTTTCTATCAGTGTCCTAACTGGCCGCAAGCGACTTTACATTTTCAGATGAGCTTTTGTCGGATGCACTGTTCCTATTTTTTTTTTTTTTTTTCTTTGTCGCTCACGTAAGAACGTCGCAACATGGATGAGGAACGGCTGATCAGTTTCAATGAAATGAATCATCAGGGCCGCAGACAGCGTCAGGAAACCAGGTCATTTGTCCTGGATGCAGATGAGGATATAAACTTGATTATTACCACTCGGAGCAGAAGAATTGACGCTCACAGTTTTATGGGTAGTGTTCGCTACACCAACATTATTCCGACATGGAAACTATGGGAAATATGGGTGATGCGGCGTGAAAGTCAGAGACTCGCATCCAGTTAGACTCAAGTCACTGCTGCTAATAAAACTCATTAGGAATTAAGTGTAGTGACAGTTAGTTTAGCTTTAGTTGTAAAACACCAATGCCAGTGTTGCAACAGCTAATATTTGTACAATTTGTGACGGCACAAATGCAAAATATTATTTCATCTGTAAGGAGGAACATCAGCAAAATTAGACCATTTTTAACTCTGAATGATTTATTACAAGTCACTTAGATTATTGCAATTTTTGAGAGTCGATGCAGCGGAGGACCAGTCTCTCCTGTGTTCTGAGATGTAAAATGACTGTTTTTGTGAATGGAGTCTGGCGGCTTTGACCACGTCGATATAACAGCTTCAGTTTCCAGTCAGCAGCCTGTCTGACGGCGGTTAAAATATTCTAAATATAGTGTACAGATCTTCTTTTCTTTCTGCTGCTGGATCGAATTTTCTGTTTCCCGGTTAAAACATGTCAAACTCTATAAATGCTGTTGTCTCTGTGTCTCTGTAGTACTGGTACGAAGGAGACGAGGCCGGCGACCTCCCAGTGGATTTCTCTGTCGTCTGGGATGGAGACTTCTTTATCGACAAGCCGGCGTCTATGAAAGGTAAAATATAAAAACAACCTGTTAATCAGCGCCAAACGCCATAATCATGTTCAAACCTCTGCAGTCTGTAGGAAGGGAAAAGAAGGCCACTGTCAACATGTATTGACTGTTCATGTGTAAAGCACGTTTTACTACACAATGACATTTAATAAGAATGATAATGATTTTAATTTATACGGCACATTTAAAATACAGTGAAATCTCAAGGTGCTTCGCACAAAGGGTAAAATAATCAACACAATGACAATTTACACAAGAAACATAAAGCATCAAATAGGACTAATGAAAGTTAAAAGCAACTAAAATATCTCTAAAATTATAAAACTTTAGGGGAAAGCTAAGAGGAACAGTTGAGTTTTAAGATTAGATTTAAAAACAGTGAGTGAGTCTGAGGCCCAGTAAATATACATGTAACTATACAAATCATAATTCCCTTTATTATTTATTACTACTGAAAAAATCTGAAAAATACATAAACAATTAGAAATGCACTTCTCATCACATTACCCGTTATTCCCACTTTACAAAAATCCAATATACTTTTGTTTTAACTTCACATTTGAGTATTTTTGTGTTTAGTAATGATGATTTCATTTATGTGGCAGCTGCTTTCCAGAAGAAGTTTAAAAAATAAAAGCAAATGGCACAGCAGACGAAGAAAAGAATGAAATGAATGAGACAGAGAGAACATTTCTAAACACAATATTATTATTATTTCTTCTTGTTTTCAGCGATGCTCAGACAGTTTATCATTCTGTAGTTATTTTGAAGGTTGCTGTGAAACCAGTGTGAAGGTGTTTGTGTTGTGTGTCAGCGTTGCTGTATAAGTGCGAGGCTCAGCGCTCCAGCTGTGGTCAGTGCCTCAAAGCTCCGTCAGCCTTCGAATGCGGTTGGTGCACTGAAACCAGGAAGTGTCTCCTGCGCCAACACTGTCCTTCAGCGGAGCAGAACTGGATGCACCACGGCCGACACAACCTGCGCTGCAGCCACCCGCGCATCACCAAGGTAGGGAGCGTTAATTCTTTTAAGTAAGTTTTCAAATGAACATCTCAAATATGGCCTACTTTCAGTTTTTCAGTTTTGAGGGTTTGCATCTTTATAACTGCTAATATAACAACTAATGTTGACATTTGGAGATTTTTGAACTGCATTTTTTGGTGATTGGATGGTGAGCACCACATTATCAGAAGTATCAGGACATTGAAAAGACTGTGCAAGAAACTTTGTTTATTCTGAAGAATAAATGGACCAGGGGGGCTGCCTCCTCTGTGGAGGAGGACATTTTTTTTTTTTCTCGTAAAGTTATGACTTTATTCTCATAATATTCTGACTTTTTTTTCGTTGTTAAGTTATATAATATTATGACTATTTTTTTCCTCTTAGAATTATGACTTTACTTTCATAATATTCCAACTTTTTTCACGTAAAGTTATGGTTTTATTCTCTTTGTACTGCAACTTTTTTCTCGTAAAGTTATTACTTTATTTTCGTGGTATTACGACTTTTTTTTTTGCAAAATTATGACTTTATTCTTGTAATATCACAACTTATTTTTTTCTCGCAAAGTTATGACTTTATTTTCGTAATATTCCAACTTTTTTCTTGTAAAGTTATGGTTTTATTCTCGTAATATTACAGGTTTTTTCCCTCATTAAGTTATGGTTTTATTCTTCTAGTATTACGATCTTTTGTCCTTGTAAAGTAATGACATTATTCTCGTAATATTACAACTTTTTTCCTCATAAAGTTTTGACTTTATTCTCCTAATATTACGACTTTTTTTTCAAGTAAAGCTATGATTTTATTCTCGTAATATTCCGACTCTTTTTTTCTCTTAAAGTTATGACTTTATTCTTCTAATTTTCCAACTTTTTTTCTTGTACAATTATGACATAATTCTCATAATCTACAGGGTGTTTTCCCATCAATTTGGCCCTAATGCTCTGTTGTACATTTTTAATTATTCATGGCTTATCTATATTTTTATTGGTTACATAAATAAAATCAGCTCCAAACTCAAGACAGTTAAAACTCAGATGAATGACCACCAATCAGAATTGAGAGTTATGAATCTGTTTGCATTAAAGGTCACTATTACATTAGTTATAGTTATATAGTATTATTATTTCAGTCTAATTAAACATGATTGGTAACTGATAACTGATTGATTCCCCTCCACAGATCGACCCTCTGACGGGACCTCGGGAGGGGGGAACGCGGGTGACGATCGAGGGGGAGAACCTGGGTCTGCAGGTGAAGGAGATCGCTCACGTCCAGGTGGCCGGCGTGCGCTGTAACCCCGTCCCGTCACAGTACATCAGCGCTGAGAGGTCAGTCAGTGGCGGTATGTTGGTGTGAACATAGACATACTGTATATACATAGACGCCTCATTGGACACTTCAGCCCATTGCAGCGATACGTCAACGTGGACGCCATATTGGACCATGTAAAACTGGCCTGTAAGCCTATACAAGTAAACAGGTAGCTGCCATTTTTCTGCATAAAAAGCACTATAATGTCTGTCTTGATAATGATAAAGTTCTGTCTTCAGTTACTTAGAATCTAGATAGTTCAGCTATAATCGCTGCTAGACGCTTAGGAGGAGAGTGTGTACCGTAGGTGTGTAACATAGACGTTTTAGTGGTTTTGATCCAGATAAACAGCAGCTCCCCCGTTCACTTGAATGTGTTTTCAGGTCAGTCTAGCACCGTCCAATGCGGCGGCCACGTTGACGTACGCTCTGAGAGTCAATGCGGCGTCTACGTGTGTGTGTATATATATATATATATATATATATACATATATATATATATATATATATATATATATATATATATATATATATATATATATATATATATATATATATATATATATATATATATATATATATATATATATATATATATATATATATATATATATATACGTATATATATATATATATATATATATATATATATATATATATATATATATATATATACAATATATATATATACGTATATATATACGTATATATATATATATATATATATATATATATATATATATATATATATATATACTATATATATACGTATATATATATATATATATATATATATGTATATATATATATATATATATATATATATATATATATGTATATATATATATATATATATATATATATATATATATATATATATATATATATATATATATATATGGGTGTGAAGACGTCGTCATTGTCACTGTCAGAGCCGTGTCCTGACTCTCTCCGTCTGTCTGCAGGATCGTGTGCGACATGGCCGAAGCTCTCCTCCCTCACTCTCCAGGAGGTCCGGTAGAACTCTGCATCGGCGTGTGCAGCGCCGAGTACCGGACCCTGTCCACCCAGACCTACTCCTTCGTGGTGAGTGTGTGTTCTTCATCATTCAACTGAGGAGCTCATTTACATCAGCCAAATACTGAAATACTGATTATTAGATTGTTCGGTTAGTGTTTCTGCTTATTTTGTTGTTATTTATAATCGTTGTAATTTTCTAAAATATGTTTGCTTTATTTCCTTTTGTGTTATGGTTTGTTTGTCTCTTTATGTTGACGGGAGTTCTGTTGTATGAGCCTCTGCTGCCATGAAGTTTTATGTGTGAGCAAATAAAAATGAAAATAATATAAACACACCCGTTAAAAGCATTTCTGTTATGAATAATAATATTGATAATAAGAATAACTTTATTATATACATCTTTCAAAGCAAAATTACGAAGTGCTTCAACAATATTTATAGACTTTCTTCCTCTTTACCCTCTTCCTTCTCCTTTTCCTGTTCCTCCACCTGCTCCTTCTCCTCCTCATCCCGTCTTCCTCCTCCTCCCCTTCATCCTCTTCATTGTCCTTCTCTTCATCCTCCTCTTCCTCCTTCTCCTCCTCATCCCGTCTTCCTCCTCCTCCCCTTCATCCTCTTCATTGTCCTACTCTTCATCCTCCTCTTCGTCCTGCTCCTCTTCATCCCCTCTTCCTCCTCCTCCTCCTCCTCTTCATACTCCGTCTCTTCCTCCTCCTCCCATTCTCCTCCTCTCCATCCTCCTCCTCTTCATCCTTCTTTTTATCCTCATCCTCCTCTTCATCCTCCTTCTCTTCCTCTTCCTCCCTTCCTCCTCCTCCTCTCTATCCTCCTTGTCCTCATCTTCCTCCTCCTCCACCTCTTCATCCCTCTCCTTCTCTTCATCCCCTTCATCCTCCTCTTCCTCCGTCTCCTCTTCGTCCTCCTCTTCCTCCTCCTCCTTCTCATGCTCCTTCTCTTCTTCATCCTCCCCTTCCTCATCCTCCTCCCCTTCCTCCTCCAGAGCCCCAGTTTCAGCCGGGTCCGTCCAGAGAAGGGGCCCGTCTCTGGGGGAACCAGACTGACGGTGACAGGTCGTCACCTGGACGCCGGCAGCACCGTCACCGTTTACATCGACAAGGAGGAGTGTCTGTTTGTCAAGTCAGTCTGGATCCATCGACTCTCATCAGTCATTAGATTAATAAACATCAATCATATCATTAATCAGTCTTCCCTCCTCTTCCTCTCTCCCAGACGGACCAATCGGGAAATAATCTGCATAACTCCCGCCTCCCTGTCGGGATCTGGCCCCGCCCCCATCCGTCTGATGATTGACAGGGCCGAGGTGACGAGCTCAGAGACCAGATACGTCTACACCGAGGACCCGACCATCAGCAGCATTGAGCCCAACTGGACCATCCTCAAGTAACAGGATCCTCCTCACAGATAATCACATCATCAATCACACTATTGATCTGTAACTGAATGTGTGTGTGTGTGTGTGTCTGTGCACAGTGGCAGTACAGTGATAACAGTGACAGGAACCAACCTGCTGACCATCCAAGAGCCCAAAGTCAGAGCCAAGTACGGAGGAGTGGAAACCAATAATGTAAGAACAACCTAAGACTTTACATCAGAGGTTTCACAACATAAGGTCAGGACCCCATCAGGGGGACACAGGATGAATGTGAGGGGTCACAAAGTGACAGGCATGAAAAGTATTACATTTTCTGTTTTTTCTGAAGGGTCCCTTTATAGACCTCTTTTCTAATAATAAACATGATGACATATTTTGTGGGCGGAGCCTTCAGTGGAGACACAATAATTCTCTGAACATGCTAGTTAGCGCTGCCTAGCAAGTATTGTTGGCTTTTTTTTTTTAACAATGGCTGAAGAAAATACTATTATCTCAGTATGTGCTGTCACTCACTCTCCAGGATCATGAGTATTAGTTGAGAAAGTTAACATTAACCAACGGGACCACATTAGCCAACCCCTACGCCGCTGGCATACTACTTCAGGAGGAGAAGAAGGCTGGCTAACGTTAGTTTCTAGCTAGTTTGGAGACTGACAAGCTAGCTAGCTAACGCCTGCCCTCCTCCCAGTGAGGAGTGAGGCAGAGGTACTGTGACCCAACGCTGCTCATTTTCTGTAGCATGGTGAAATTAGCAATGTAGCTAGCTAACTAGCCAGTTGCTAAATGAGTAAACTTTAATAACTTAATGCTTCATCCACACACTCTAGTCACAGTGCACAGAGGAGTGACAACTGTGTTTGGCTCATTTTCTGTGTTGCATGACAGTATGGTTGAATTAGCAAGCTAAGCTGCCAGCAGCACGCTGACCAGCATGCTGGTGGCCAATGGCAGCGCTGTAAAAGTTAATTGAGGGCGTATAAATCTGTGTATGCCTATAGTTAACTATCCTTCATTAAAGTCAGTCAAAACAAGAAGAGAGTACTTTATCGGCAAAGCGTTTCAGAGATGGGGAGAAGGGGTTGCTAGTAGTTTAGCCTTCTGCTAACCACAGCTTTTGGCTGCTGTTAGCTACAAATCACAGTTTGTCATATCAAATATATGTGATGTCTTGATTCTAGCACCCTACAACACAGCAAGATGATATTTTAGATGTTTAGCCACTGCTAACACTAGCAGTGGGCTAAGTGCAGCTAATACCATGAATGTCATCTTGACGCTGTGAGCAACCATTGGATTGGATTGCGTCATTTCATGTGTTTATTTTAGATTTAAAGGCTTGAAGTTTGATTTGCTCATAATCAAAACATAATCTGCGTTTGTCTATAGTTCTGTACTGTAGTCAACGACAGTACGATGACATGTTTGGCTCCTGGTCTGGTCTATGGTAAACCCAACCCACCAGAGGGGGCACTGCGGCCCGACGAGTTTGGCTTCATCTTTGACCAGGTAACAAACACGCACGCACGCACGCACACACACACACACACACACACACACACACACACAGACACACACAGTAACAGTTAGTCCCAGTCCCTGATGTTATTTCCTGATGTTCCTGTCCAGGTCTCCTCTCTGCTGGTCCTGAACTCCACCCCCTTCACACACTACCCCAACCCAACCTTTGACCCCTTGGGGAGTTCTGGGATCCTGGAAGTCAAACCAGGGTCACCCATCATCCTCAAGGTGAGAAACACAGGAAGTACAGAGGAAGAGACTCAATCTGACGGAGACACAGATCTTATATATATATGGTATATACTATGTATAAGACAAGAAAACAGGCATCTGGAAAGTAACTACTGAAGTTTTAGGTACTTGTACTTAACTCAAGTATTTCCATGTTCTGCTACTTTCTACTTTCCTCTACATTGCAGAAGTAAATATTGTACCTTTTACTCCACTACTTTTATCTGACAGCTTTAGTTACTTTACAGATTCAGATTATTAAAACAAAATATAATCCAATAATAAATGCTGATTACACTACCCAGCAGTATAAACAGTAACTAATATGAGCACCACCTGATGAACAACTATACTATACTATATAATAAAATATCCCAGAAATATTAGCAAAATATCCCCAAAAAATGTAAAATATCCCAAGCATGATTGTCAAATATCCTGAAAAATATTTGTAAAATATCCTCAAATAATGTAAAATAGCAAAAAAATAGCAAAATATCCCAAAAATATTAGTAAAATATCCTAAAATATTAGTAAAATATCCCCAAAAATGTAAAATATCCCCAAAATATTAGTAAAATATCCCCTCAAAAAATGAATATCTCGAAACTATTAAATACTCCAAAAAAATTAAATATCCAAAAAATAATGGTAAAATATCTAAAAAGTATACGTTAAATTAAAACATCAGTATATTATCATACAAAAAATAGTAAAATATGTGAAAAACAATTCTTAAATATACCAAAATAATTAAGAGGCTACAGCTTTACCAGCAACAAATAACATATCCCAACATGATGTAAAATATCCCAAAAGAATGTTGAATGAAAGGAATGAATGAACTATCCCCAAAACAAGTAAAATATTCTCAAAATATTGTTAAAATATCCAAAAATATTAGTACAATATCTTAAAATATATTAGTTAAATATCTGAAAAACATAAGCAAAATATTCTTAAAATATTAGTAAATTATCCTCAAAAATATTAGTAAAATATTAGCAAAATATAAGTTAAATATTAGAAAAACATCAATAAATGATCATACAAAAAATAATAAAATATGAGAGAAAAATGCTTTAAATATATCAAAATAATTGAAAATAGTTCCACTTTTACCAGCAACACATTAATGCATCAATTATTATGATACAATAATACTTTTAAAGTATTATGCATGACTTTTACTACTAGTATTTCTATACTGTGTTATTAGTACTCTGTACAGGATCTGAGTGCTTGTTCTGGTTCCAGGGTAAGAACCTGATCCCGCCGGCGCCTGGTAACAACCGTCTGAACTACACAGTTCTGATTGGAGAGTCTCCCTGCCTGCTGACCGTGTCAGAGAACCAGCTGCTCTGTGATTCGCCAGATCTCACCGGAGAACAGCGAGTCCTCGTGAGTAATGGGACCTTAACCCCCCCCCTTTTTTTTTTTTTACCTGAACGTGATTGGTTGATGATCAGATGCTTTTCAAAAGGACTCAGAGGAAGTTTAAAGTTTTTATGTTTCAGATTTTAGTTGTTAAGTTAATGTAATGTTTTTACATATGAAACACATATGTTAATCAGTGAAACATTAATTTTTATTTGTCAATAATAATTGTTGACACATTTGATGAATGAAGGAAGACAAAAGGAGAGAAGGGATGAGAGGAAGAGCAGAGGAGAAAAGGAGGAGGAAGGAGATGAGACAGGAGAAGAAGATAGGAGAGCAAAAGAGGATGGAAGGAAGGAAGGGAAGGAGCAAAGGGGAAGAGGAAAAATAGGATGGAAGGAAGGAAATAAAGAAGAAGAAGAGGAGCAAAGGAAAGATGGGAGAAGTAGTGGTGGAGTATAAGAGGAGAACAGCGTGGAAATGAAGGACAGGACAGGAAAGGAGGAAGAACGGGAGGGAAGGGGAGGGCAGGAGAGAAGGGAAGAAGAGAGGAGTGTAAAAGAGGAAGTAAAGGCGAGGAGGAAAGGAATGAGGGGTAAAGAGAAAGAAGGAGAGGGTAGAGGAAAGAAGAAAAGGAACTAGAGGAACAGATGAGGATGAAAAAAGAAAACAGAAGAGAAGGAAAGATGGGAGAAGTGAAGAAGGAGTAAGAAGCAAGACAAAAAGGTGAGGTGAGGAGGAATGAGAGGAAAAGAGGAGGAGAAGGACATATGGAAATGGAGAGGATAGGAAAGGAGAGTAGAGGAAGAAGAAGAGGGGAGGAAGAAAGGGATGGAGAGGAGATGGGGAATGTAGAGCAGAGAAGAAGAAGATGAGGAAAGAAGAAAATGAAGAAGAGGTGTGGAAAGAGTACGGTAGAAGGAAAGGAACTGAGGGAGGAGGAAGATAGGAAGAAGGACATGAAGAAGAGAAGGAAGAGGAGATGAGGAAAGAAGAAAATGAAGAAGAGGAGGTGAGGGAGGAGGAAGAGAGGTTGAAGGAAATGAAGAGGAGGTGAGGGACGAGAAAGAGATGTGAATGAAATGTAGAGGAGGAGGAGGGATGGGAGGAAGGACGGGGAAGAAAGAGGAAAATGCAGAAGAGGAGGTGAGGGAGGAGGAAGAGAGGAGGAAGGAGAAGAAGAAGAAAGGAAGAATATGAGGAAGAGGAGATGAGGAAAGAAGAAAGTGAAGAAAAGTCGGTGAGGGAGAAGGAAGAGAGGAGGAAGCAAACAATGAAGAGAAGGAAGGACAGGAGGAAGAGGAGATGAAGAAAGAAGAAAATGAAGAAGAGGAGGTGAGGGAGGAGGAAAAGAGGGCTTTTAAAGGTGAAAGTCATTAAGTGCAGCCGCGGGGAATCATGGGTAATTCCTCTGATGTCACAGATCAGGGGCTGAAACACACACACACACACACAAACACACACACAAACAAACACACACACACATGCACGATAACCAGAGCAGACAGACTATTGATACATTATTAAAACTATTGATTACTAATCAATACAGAATGTCATGTTAGTGCTTCTTCTTTTCTCTGATGAATAAATCATAACTGATGAACTGATGAGTTCCTATCAACTCGTCGTCATCATTTATTCATCATATTATTCATACGAGCCTTTGTCTGCTTTTATAATCGATGTTTATAACCTGTAGAAGGAAACACTTTAATAAAGCTTTCATACAGGAGACAGCACACATAATTAATACACATAGAGAATATGCATATAGATATGTCTGCCAGTGTAGGTCTCTATTAGTGTGAGGATGTTTGTGAGTCTTTCATGTCCACATCGGGGAATATCAAAAAAAAAAACAAACATCTTGATAATGAGGCAAAACAAAGAGGCAAAATGTAAGTTTAGGTCATTTGATCCTCCTGGACAGGGTGTCATGCCTCTGTGACTATTGATTCCTTTTATTGATCCGTTCTGACAGTTATGCATGCACAATGACGCAAACGCACACCGTATCATGTTTCACTTTGTTTGGGACCGGAGCCATGGCGGAGAAAAAAAAAAAACTGCGGCGCTACTAAACCCAAGGGGACGCCCACTATTTTGTCCCTGATAATGCGACACTGTGAACAACAAATCTGTGTCGAGATCAACAGGAGGAGAGTTAGTAACTGTAAGGTTGGTCGAGCGTTGAAGTACAAAAACTGAGAAAATCCAGATGAGCCGCCCAAGTCTTTATTTACAAAATTGGCAAATGCAAAAATCAATCAAAAGTCTAGCTCTACCCTCCTCAGCTCTCAACTCCCATCCCTTGTTAAGCCGTTCAGTCTCTTTTTATAAACCTGGACACTACCAAAGCAACTAAATAATCAATTAGTCCACAGGAGAATAAGAGCTGGTCCACAAAACATATCCTGATTAACATTTACAATAGTAAAGCTTTTTACATGTAATTTTGTATGTATGTGCTTTCCCAAATATATTTAAAATACTACTATCCGTCATTACACCAAAAATACCCCTCCAACTCTACCGGACTTGGTCCGCTCCCCGCGAACCCCCCTGTCTTTAGCCATTGGTACACTCCAGTCCAGTTTCGGCCTTTCCGGGTGTACGCCACAGAGCACAGCTACGGTAGAGATGGAGAGATGGTGAGACGGGTGACTAAATTATTTTACAGAGGTAATGCAACATATCAGAATGCTCATGTGCAGGATTCAACAATACATCACCTCCTCTATTAACTGGCATGATGATGCAAGAACCTACCACTTAATATACATTAAATCACTGACTCTTCCAAACCAGCTCCATTCACATCAGTGGAGGTGGCGTGGCAGTGTGTGCGCCTGCCAGCGCGTTTTCCATTCATAAGGCACGGCTACGCCGTGACAATAACGTTAGCTGTTAGCAGCCGGTGGGCAGCACAGCTCAATAATGGAGCCACTGATGTTAATGGATGTGCCACTGAGTTATATTGTGATGTGTTCAAGCTCTGCTCAGTAAAGTGACTATTGGGTGAAATTTACAACTGTAAATTACAACGTTATCATGATGCGGTCAAATTTAACCTCGTAAAATTATGTTTTAGCAATATGCAATATAAAATAGATAATAGAGAGAGCATTATGACCTGTTTGACTTCCTAACACAAGCTCTAAGCAGCTTCTACTAGATCATTAAAACTACTGATGCAAGTTCACACCTTTAGAAGTCAACAATTAACCTGCATGTCTTGAACTGTGGGAGGAAACTGGAGAACCCGGAGAAAATCCATGCTAAACATGCAAATGTAACACAGAACATTAACACAACCCAGAACATTATATATCACCCAGAGATTATATATCTCATCGTTGTTGGGAGGTTCTTCCAAAGCCGAAGGACAACAAAAGAAAAAGCAGGAAAGACGATCAAAATCTTCAATTTGTCAAAAAGTTCAGCACATTCCTCTCGAGTCAGCCCTGATGTTAATGTAACTGTCTCTCTCTTCTCTAGATCCTAGTCGGAGGTCTGGAGTACTCCCCGGGTACGCTCCATATCTACTCCGACAGTGCCCTGACGCTGCCCGCTATCATCGGCATCGGAGCGGGCGGAGGCGTGCTGCTCATTGCGATCATCGCCGTGCTGATCGCTTACAAGAGGAAGACTCGCGACGCTGACCGGACGCTGAAACGCCTCCAGCTGCAGATGGACAACCTGGAGAGCCGGGTGGCGCTGGAGTGCAAGGAGGGTATGTTCTGTAGGGAGAGGATGTTTTGGTAACCTGGTCTAAAGACCTTAGTGTTGGTGTGTTTCTACTATTAAACCAAAAACTGTAAGTTGTCTCGATGGAGGGACCATTATTTATTTTTTTTAGGTTTTTATATCATTGTCTAGCTTCCCAGTGGTGCTCCTGATGTATTCAAATCTAAACATTTTTCCCACTCGGCCTGACAGGTTTCTGCATGATGACACTGCTGCATGTACAGTATACTATATACATATATATATATATATACTGTACATCCTTATAGTCAGTGTATTAACACACACAGTAACTTAGATGGCGGTCGGAGTGCTCCCAGGAGAAGCAGGAAGGAACAGGAACATTGCTTCAGATCAGAAAGTCACACAGTAACGCACACAAGTAATCAATCAATGCAGCGATAGACCAGCAACTCCTGTGTTCTGAGAGGGAAAATTTGTTTTTATGAATGGAGTCTGGTGGCTTTGAAGACAGCGATATAATAGCTTCAGTTCCGTCTTGACGGCAAGGTAAAGCGGTGAAAATATTCTAAATATTGCGTACACTTTTTAGGTGTAAAATCTACTTAACCTCGCCGTCAGACAGCTGTTTTTGACGGGGAACTGAAGCTGTTATATTGAAGAAGTTATATCGCTCTCTTCAAAGTCACCAGATTCCATCTCCCAAAAACAGTAACTTTACCTTGCAGAACACGGGACTATACACACAACCCCACTTCTTTCAGCTATTTCCAGTCTTAGCACAGCCAACACTGACTCGCGTCCCTGTTCTCTACTAATGGCTGAGTGGGAGTTTCCACTTGAAAAAATGGAAAAGAACACAGATGGACGTGCCCTTTAACATTCATTAACAAAGTGTTTGTTGTTCCTCCCTGCAGCCTTTGCAGAGCTGCAGACCGACATCCAGGAACTGACCAACGACATGGACGGAGTGAAGATCCCCTTCCTGGAGTACCGAACCTACACCATGAGAGTCATGTTCCCTGGGATAGAAGAACACCCGGTCCTCAAAGAGCTTGACGTACGAACAACACACACACAAATATATCACTTCATTACTTCTATCCACAGAGCAAATACCAGGAAATATTACAGAAATAGTCTGAGCTGCTTTTAACATGTCTGTGTGGTAAAACAGAACAACCCTCCACAGTATGTACAGCGTTGTCTGGGCCGCCATGCAGCTTTAATTAAGCGAACCCAGCAGGAAGCTCTGAGCCACTGAGCCTCTGTTCGCTGCAGCCGCAGCAAGAATTAGATTTACTCAGATCCTAATAACTAGGTGTGGAAGTAGATCAGTCTCTGGGTGGAAGGATTTCCATGAATTTGATGAGAAATGGCAGAAAAGTTTCTTTATCTTTGTCTCTGTTCTCAGCGGACCGACTGGAGCTCCAGAGGTTTTCTGTCTTCACTGTGAATCTTTATTATTATTATTATTTCAAACGGATGGCTTGTTTTTTCTGCATACTTTAATTCTCGTCCTGGTTTAGATTTATTGAGGTTTCTTTTAAATTATAGGGATGGGCAGTATGACAATATATATGGTGAGATGGTATAAATTTGACTACTGCCAGAGATGTTCTCACACTGTGAATGTCAGTGTCAAAAAATATATTATAATATTTATAGTGCAGCATGAAAAAACATTCACTCCCTTTGGAAAAATGGAGTTCACATAATGCTTTGGGGGATGTTGCTTTGGATTCAGTGATTTACACTCTGAGATACAACTTGAGCCCCATTTTTTTTATCCTATACTAGATTACATTTAATAAAACTCTGTTAAAAACTCTGCAGAATTAGCAATTAGCATTTCCTGTTAGCAGTGTGCCCATGGATGTACAGACAACTATCACTGGATTACTGTGATACTGAAATTAAAAACATGAAGATTGTGGATTTATGGACAGCTATTCATGATGGTCATCAGAGATAATTGCATATTGCAATAATATTACAGTGTATAAACCATTTATTATAATTATTATTTTTGGAAGTGACAAACACAGAAGGGCCTAAACTTAATAGTTACTAAATATAAATAGATTAATTTAAAATATCTGATCTGATTTAAAATATCTGATCTGATACGGTTTTTATTTTATTGTTACTTCCCTCTCCCTAGACTTAAGTGGGAACGTAACAAGAGCAATTCAGACATTTCGTTGAATTATCAATTTTTTTAGGTAATATCACAAAATGAATCCATTTATTTTAAGTATTTTTTAGAGTTCACAAAGTTAGACTGAAAGTATTTTTACTTAGTAGATAAATTTCATAATGATGTTATCAGGTGCTTTTTATATTTAAATTATTCTGTTATTTTAAAAAAACAAAATCATCACAGTTGCTCTTGTATAAACTTAAGAAATGTAAGAAAATGGAAAATAAAGGATTAAATAACATGTAAATGATGTGATACAATATAAACAAATTATATGTAAAGAAATATAAGAACTAAAATTACCAGTTAGATGTTCCCATGTCAATACTGGTCCAGAGAGGACAGAGGCCTCTAACTGTAAGACGTGTGTCTCTGTTTGTGTTTCAGTCGCCAGCTAACGTAGAGAAAGCTCTGCGTCTCTTCAGTCAGTTACTGAACAACAAGATGTTCCTGTTGACCTTCATTCACACTCTGGAGGCCCAGAGGTCGTTCTCCATGAGAGACCGAGGGAACGTCGCCTCGCTGCTGATGGCGGCTCTGCAGGTACCTCCTATAATAATCCCTGACGCTCCTAATAATAGTTACAAACATCATTTATACACAATTATTAAGACTGACTTATAGGTTCTATTAGGTCAGTCTGTGGCTGGTAACAGGTACCACAGAATATGATAATAAAGATGTAAAAATGTTAATAAATCCTTAATAAATAGTTTGTAGGTGGTATTAACTGTTAATAACTGTTAATATATTTTGAAGGAGTTAATGTCTGTTAGTAACTGTTAATATATGTGGTAATAGCTGTTAATAACTAGTAAATAAGGTTTTTTTTTAGGTGTATTAACTGTTAAGAACTGTTAACAGATGTTTCATAGCTGGTATTAACTGTTAGTAACTGTTAATATATGTGGTAATATCTGTTAATAACTAGTAAATAAAGGTTTTTTAGGTGTATTAACTGTTAAGAACTGTTAACAGATGTTTCATTGCTGGTAATAACTGTTAAGATATGTTTTGAAGGTATCAATCAATGACATTGATAATATAGTTATAGATGTTTGTAGGTGTTAATAATGTTTCAGTGGTAATAACTCTTAATAGATGTTTTGAAGGTATGTAATAATGATTGTTAATAACTAGTTAATAGATGTTGTAGGTTTTGATATCAGTTAATAACAAAACAGATGTTCAGTAGGTGGTATCAACTGCTAATAACTAGCTAACAGATGCTGTTGCAGGTGTTAATATCAGTTAATAACTATTATCATATGTTTGGTATGTGATAATGACTGTTAATTAGTTAACAGATGCTGTTGTGGGTGTTAATGTCAGCAGATGAACGGTTAATCTTTGTGCCATAGGGTCGTATGGAATATGCTACCGTGGTGTTGAAACAACTGCTGGCCGACCTGATCGAGAAGAACCTGGAGAACAGGAACCATCCCAAACTGCTGCTGAGAAGGTCAGTACACCACCTTTAACCTTTGACCTTTGACCCTTTTAGCCCAAACTAAATGGGACAATGAGATGATCTTGGATTATGGATCAACCAGAATATTCAACCTGACCTTTGACCTCTTGTGTGCAGGACGGAGTCTGTAGCCGAGAAGATGCTGACAAACTGGTTCACCTTCCTGCTGCATCGCTTCCTCAAGGTAGCCATCATCTCCTTCACTTCTCCCTTCCTTCTTCCTCTTCTCCCTAATTGACTTCGTTAAGCTCTTCCTCTCCAGTCTGACTGTGACCAATCAGATCAGAGCTGCAGTTGATTTATTCATAGGAAATGAAGGGGATTGGTTAAATCCTGCTGCTGGTGAGTTTCCAGGATTAAACTGTGGTAATGAAGGAATCTCTGACTCTCTGACTCTCTCTCTCTCTCTCTCTCTCTCTCTCTCTCTCTCTCTCTCTCTCTCTCTCTCTATCTGTCTGTCTGTCTGTCAGGAGTGTGCCGGCGAGCCTCTCTTCATGCTGTACTGTGCCATAAAGCAGCAGATGGAGAAAGGGCCGATCGACGCCATCACCGGAGAGGCTCGCTACTCTCTGAGTGAAGACAAGCTCATCAGACAGCAGATCGACTACAAACAGCTGGTAACACACACACATACTCTGTCACACTAATATTATGCTCAGTCAAACACAAATTTAGTAAAAAAAAACACAGTGCAGGTTCCTGTTTTTTTCCCCGTATATTAATCACAGCACGGCGATGAGTGCAAAGCTGTAGGTTTTGGATGCACAGACTGTAATGTTATGGTTTATCTTAATCGCTTTGGCTCATTTTTTGAAAGTCTTAACTATCTTAAACTGTAAGTGCAATAGTCACAACTGTTTAACAGGACATCACAACTCTATTTCATACCCACAAAAGGTAGAAACTCAACCAAAACACTTTATTCGTGCTTCAAAACCAGTTATTGTGTCAGTAAATTGGCCAACGCTACCAAAATGAAAAGTTGTTTCATCACCGTGTGCTGTACTGGTCAAAATGTTGACATGTTCTTTCATCATGGCAGTCAACGCTGGAAATGTTTCTTATATACAAATCTCTGTTTTGTTCTTCATTTTTGTTGACCCTAATGGCTTACTGTACTATACCACAATATCAGTTTTGTCCAGCTGAATTTTGTTGTGTATCACACAGAGCTTATTAGATTCTTATTTCAACAGCAAGTTGCAAGCAAGCAACAAGCAAGCAACCCTGCAACAATGAAAAAAAAATGCAGTAGTCAAATTGTACCTCTTGTCATGTATATTTATGCAATATGCTGTACATGTATGTCTCAGATTTTGTTAGCTGAATGGATTATTTTAGATGTGATGGCTCAAACAATGAAGAATGCTTAGATGTTGTGAAGAGGACGACAGTTTCACTGAGATTCGGCTTATCAGTTTTGATCAGCAAGATATATGCAAGTGGATATTGTGCAAATTGTAAACATTCAAACTGACTCTTTTGCACACATCCAAAAACGTGCAATTTGCTTGAAGGAATGAGAATTCAAATCGGGTATGAACAAACTAATTGTTCAGAGATCTGAGCTTATTGTATTGAAAAAAAAATATTCTCATACGAGAACTGAGCCAAAGCAAATGACAAAAACTGTAAAGGGCCGGGTGGTGAATGGGAATATTGATCAGAAGGTGTGTTTATTAATACAAACACTCTCAGCCAATCACATCACTGGTCTTATAGCTCTGACGCAGCTCAGCCAATCACAGTCGAGCACGACGACGACTGCAACTGAACAAATGAAGAATCTCCAGCAGGATGTGAACACACAGAGACAGATGGTGTTTAACAGTTCATTAGTACAATTATGATAGAAACAAATAACAATAACAAATTGTTTAGTGAAGTCGTTTATATGATCACATTAATCAGGCTCTACTTATCGTCATTCAACTGTATTAATGCTGTTAATGGCCACATCATATCATTATATGCGACATTATGCATTTCAAGTATGAAACACTGAATGTTTATTGTTCATCAGGTGTTTCACTGTGGACTACTGAAACAACTTGGAGACACTGTAAGCTGGAGGCAAAGCAAAGGAAAGAATGGAGGCTAACACTAGCAGTGGGCTAAAGTTACACATCTAAAATGTCATCATGCTGTGTTGTTGGGTACCAGAATCCAGATATCACATACATTTGAGATGACAAACTGTGATTTTAGGCTCTAGCGAGCTACAATTCCGGTGAAGCGTTTCAGAGATGGAGAGTAAATGTTGCTAATATTTAGCCTTCTGCTAACTGCTAATTAGCAACCTTCTCTCTCATCTCTGAAACTCTTCGCCGATATTGTATGACTCTCTTTCTGTCTGACTTTACTGAAGGATAGTTAACTATAGGCATCCAGAGATTTATACAACCTCAATTTATCTTTACAGCGCTGCCGTTGGCTACCAGCCCACTGGTCGTATGGCTGGCTACTTAGCTAACGTTAGCTAGCTAATTCCACCATGCTGTCATGCAACACAGAAAATGAGCCGAACAAAGTTGTCACTCATCTGGCGATAGTACTGTGCTTTCCTACACTGTGACAAGAGTGTGTGGATGAAGCATTAAGTTATTAAACTTTGTTCTTTTTGCGACTAGCTAGTTAGCTAGCTACCTTGCTAATTCCGCCATGCTACAGAAAATGAGCCCAACAGCGGACAGAGCTTGGTCACGGTGCCTCTGCCATAAGAACGTGTTGGTGTGGACGCTTGTTGTGTTGAAGGAGTCTCAGTGGGATGAATGTTCAGTGTTTGTCGTGTCAGCTGGTTATTATTATCATTATTATTCATTAGTGATAGCATAGTCTGACAAATAAACCACTGCTTTGAATCACAGACTGTGTTTCTGTGTTTACTATGCAAATTAGTTTTGTGTTGTGTGGTGTGGTGTGTGTGTGTGTGTGTGTGTGTGTGTGTGTGTGTGTGTGTGTGTGTGTGTGTGTGTGTGTGTGTGTGTATCCAATGCAACACCCAGTCGATAATGATGTTTTCCTCACTGTGACAACAATGTGGAAAACATACACACAGAGTGTAATAAAGTTCAGACAGTTGATTCAATGCTGAACTGTCTCCGTCTCTGTCTCCGTCTCTGTCTCCGTCTCTGTCTCTCTGTCTCTGTCTCTCTCTCAGACTCTGATGTGTATCCCTCCGGAGGGCGAGGCGGGGACGGAGGTGCCCGTGAAGGTGCTGAACTGCGACACGGTGACTCAGGTCAAAGACAAACTGCTGGATGCCGTTTACAAAGGAATCCCGTTCTCACAGAGACCTCAGGCCGACGACATGGACCTCGGTAACTGCTTACGTCACAGCCGCATAACTCAAATCGACGACCTGTTAGTCCGTCTCTCAATACTGTCTGACTTCCTGTCTGCGTCTCTCGGCTCCAAGCCCATTGGTTCCTACTGAAGATCTTTAAAAACACTAATATACTGTATAGTTTCATCAGTAATATCCTAAAACAGCTGCTTGCTGGAGTTTTTATCAAACAGGAAGAATACATGGAAGAAATACATACAATTATTTATGAGAAAAAAATCTTAATTTTTGTCTTGATAAAAAAGTCTGATGTGTGTTACGGTTAACAGGGCGAGGCTTAAGGTTCTGGGGAGGTGTCCAAATCCAAATTTTGGCTACGGCACCAAGAGGGCTAGAGTTGGCCCTGGAGTCAAAATAAACTACAGTATGTGTTCTTGGTAATGAAGGAACATGTCAGCCAGTGACACAGTGAGGCTCACTGATGTGTGTTAATGGAGCTTTATGATACAGAGGAAGAAGATATGTTCATTTGGCATATTTAAATCTAAGACTTACTGTTTATTCTGTATCATACTCTGCAATTTCTACTATGTTTTGCACTTCTGGTTAGATGCTGAACTCCATTTTGTTGTCCCAGTACTTTGTGCAGTGACAATAAATAAATAATACATGACGTGACGTGTGTTTGTGTTGTCAGAGTGGCGTCAGGGTCGACTGACCAGGATCATCCTGCAGGACGAAGACGTGACCACCAAGATAGAGAGCGACTGGAAGAGACTGAACACACTGGCACACTACCAGGTACACACACACACACACACACACACACACACACACACACACACAGTACATATGTATGAAATCAGTTTGTCCTCATTGTCTTCATTAAATGAGTTCTGAAAGTGTAAACTTTGGTTATATAACTGAAAATGAATGCCTTGCGGATATTCAGTACACTCATAGTAATATGTAATAGTAATATGTCCCAGTTGTACACATACTGCATGCAACAGTATGTACTTCGTAAGGGCAACTGCAGTATGTACTAAAAGTAAAAAGAAAAAGTATGAGATTCTGAGCATATCCATAGTTATCTTCTGTGGCTTTTATATTGAAAAATTAAGTTCATCTGTAGTTTCCTGTTGACATACAGTGAGAGTTGGGGGGCTTTCTAAAAACAAGCCCCATCCTGGGTCTCTGCGTAGGTAGAAGATAGTTAGCACTTTTATTGTTGTGAGTAACGTGACGTCATATCTGTTCCGTATCCGTCAACCAAAACAAACCACAGTCAGCCATAATAAAAAAGTACAAGAGTATGGAAACACTTTCACACGTGAAGGAAAAGAAGAGAGAACAGAGTTGATGGGAGAGCTAATGACTTGGAGAAGGAAGTATACGCATGATACGTCAGGTTTTCAAAATAAAGTGTTAACAAGGGAACAGTATATACAAATACATATAAGGAAATAAGAGTGATTGGATTATATTCACCAGAAGTATAAAACATTACATGGCACTTTGATTTTTGGGTTGCTGAAAAAAAAATTATAATGTCTGAAAATGATTGATATGTATGACTTCAGTAAATCTCTGACTACATACAAATCAAACATTTTTACTATATTAATTTAGATATTTTCCAACGTAAAAGTTCTTAGAAGTGTATTATTCAACTTTTTCCCATAGTATAGTGTTATAAAAGTAAAAAAAAAAATAAATTATACAAGAAATTGCAATATTGAAAAATCGTAATACATATCAAATTGGCACCCAAGTATTGTGATAGTAGTAGTAGTCGAATCAGAGATGGGTGTATCATTCCAGACCTAGTAGGACAGAATCCTAATAATAACAAAGATTTTTAAAAGCAGAGAAAGAAAGTTAGATTAATAGATAAAATCTTTGAATGATCCAGTTATTTTGTGTGGTGAGACCAAACCTTCCCTAGTGGGAGTGAAGTCGTGCTACAGTCCTACAGGTCCGGATGTCACAGGACTTACATATATATAGCCTATATACATTCTCTATAAGGAACAACTGCTTTCACTCAGTCAGCGTTATTGTCAGTGTTTTTAAAAGCAGGTTTTGAAGCAGATTAAGAGCTTAAAAGCTGAATATGTCCTGTGGTTAGATGAAGAGGCCGTGTAGCCTCTGTTTCTCTCTGAGCTCTTTATCACTTCCTGCTCTGACACGTGTGGAGAGTGAATCCAGATTGTGGACGAGATAAGAATCGACCGAGGTAGCTGACTGAATGGATAATTAGTCAGCTGATTGATGGAGCGATTGGCCGACTGACTGATGTGTTGCCGTGTGTTGCTAGGTAACGGACGGCTCTCTGGTGGCGCTGGTCCAGAAGCAGGTTTCTGCCTACAACATCGCCAACTCCTTCACCTTCACCAGATCCCTGAGCAGATACGGTACAGAGCGGAGATACAGCGCTCACACACACATTAACTCTGAGCCAATCAGCAATCAGATAACTCCTCCCTGTTTCTCTTTGTGTCCTCAGAGTCTTTACTGCGAACGTCCAGCAGTCCTGACAGTCTGAGATCCAGAGCTCCGATGATCACCCCGGACCAGGAGACAGGTACTGCAGCAGCACTAAAAGTAGTACTGTAGTAGTAGTAGTAGTAGTAGTAGTAGTAGTAGCAGCAGCCCTGACAGGCTGAGATACAGAGCTCTGATGATCACCCCGGACCAGAAGACAGGTACTGCAGCAGCACTAAAAGTACAGACTACAGACAACAGACTAGTGGGGACGAGTCAGACTGTTGCGTTACGAACTGATGAAGCCACTTGGATAAGGGGCGAAACGTCTTCAGAGACAAATCTAGGTCCAGTTGCCTTCGATTCAATTGCTGCCAGAATGAATATGACCTGGATGAATGAGAACATTCACAGAGGCACTATAAGTAGTACTGTAGTAGTAGTAGTAGTAGTAGTAGTAGCAGTCCTGACAGGCTGAGATCTAGAGCTCCGGTGATCACCCGAACAAGGAGATAGATACTGTAGCAGTAGTAGTAGCACTGTAGTAGTAGTAGTAGTAGTAGTAGTAGTAGGAGTAGTAGTAGTAGGAGTCCCGAAAGTCTGAGATCCAGAAGTCTGATGATCACACCAGACAAGGAGACAGGTAGTGTAGCAGTACTAAAAGCAGTACTGTAGTACTAGTAGTAGTAGTAGCAGCCCTAACAGGCTGAGATACAGAACTCCAGTGATCACCTGAACAAGGAGATAGATACTGTAGCAGCAGCAGTAGTAGTAGTAGTAGTAGTATTAGCAGCAATCCAGAAAGTCTCAGATCCAGAACTCCGATGATCACACTGGACAAGGAGACAGGTACTGTAGCAGCAGTAGTAGTAGTACTGTAATAGCCGTCATTGCTTTAATTAATATAATCTTGGCATTAATAGTTTTAGTTATGTATTAAAAGCTGCTTAGAGAGCTAACGTTAGGAAGTTAATCAGGTCGCTATCTAAATGAAAACGAAGCCTTGATGCAAAGAATTTGTAATCAAGTTACTTGAGTTTCTCGAGGAATCGTTCCAGCCCTAATCTATACTTGGACCGACGTGGACCCACAGCATTCCACTGGATTTAAAACAAAAGTTTAAAGTATGTGTGCTGCGTGCTTTCAGGGACTAAACTGTGGCACCTGGTGAAGAATCACGAGCACAGTGATCAGAGAGAAGGAGACCGAGGTAGCAAGATGGTTTCTGAGATCTACCTGACCAGACTGCTGGCTACCAAGGTAACAAACACAGCAACTGTCTGTCTCCTATCATTTCCTTTCTTCTGTCTACTGTTAATGCTCTAAAGAAACAGGGGAAGAGACATGTTAAAGACGGTGCAACGCCATATAATTTACCTGCACACAGATTCACCACACTGGACATTTGGGTCTTCCATGCATGGAGGCATTTTGTTTTTTGTTTAATCTTTTTTCACGTAGAGACATTTATTTTATAATGTATATTTAGTCATTTGAATTATGGCTGTTAAAATAGTTAATCCTATGCTTTGATCCTCCCTCCACTAGGGGACGCTGCAGAAGTTTGTGGACGACCTGTTTGAGACTGTGTTCAGCACCGCCCACCGGGGCTCTGCTCTCCCATTGGCTATCAAATACATGTTTGACTTTCTGGACGAGCAAGCCGACAAACGACAGATCAGCGACCCAGACGTCCGACACACCTGGAAGAGCAACTGGTGAGAAAAAAATTGAAAGATAGTGCAGACTTTTCTCATAGGATGCTGATAAAAACAGCTTGATCAATCTTTCTCCTCTGTTTGTGTATGCAGCCTTCCTCTCAGGTTCTGGGTGAACGTCATAAAGAATCCTCAATTCGTGTTTGACATCCACAAGAGCAGCATCACCGACGCCTGTCTGTCGGTCGTCGCTCAGACCTTCATGGACTCCTGCTCGACGTCCGAACACCGGCTTGGCAAAGACTCTCCGTCCAACAAGCTGCTCTATGCTAAAGACATCCCCAACTACAAGAGCTGGGTGGAGAGGTAGCTAACATTTTAACACGTTTATATACTTTAAGATGCAAAGAAAGAACTAGGTGGAGAGCTCGCTAACATGCTAACCTGACTACATGATCTGAGTGCAGACTTTGCTAACACGGGAAAATACTGCAAACACAAAAAACTAGGGTTTTGTGGAGAAGTAACTAACATTTTAACACGTTAATATGATGTAAGACACATTGTAAGACCTGGATGGAGAGGCTGCTAACATGCTAACCAAACTACATGATCTAGGTGCAGACATTGCTAACATGCTAACTAGCGAAATGACTGCAAAACACAACAGCGAGAGTTGTGTGGAATTGTTGCTAACATTTTAATATGTTAATATACTGTAAGACACAACGTATGAACTGGATTGAGAGGTCGCTAACATGCTAACCAAACTACATGATCTGGGTGCAGACTTTGCTAACATGCTAACACAAAAACAAAGGCTGTGTGGTAGCTAACCTTTTTAACACAATGATATCATGTAAGACACAACGTAAGACCTGGATGAACATGGAGCTAACCTCTTAGCTAGCCTCCTAACTAGTATAATAAGTTGATTTGATTTGATCTGATCTACCTGTACATGGAGAGGTAGTTAGCCATCTAACTAGTTAATATAACTAGTTGACACACAAGTAGCTTACTTTAGATTAATCTTTAGCCACTTACCGTACATGGGATATGCTGTAATCTATTCCAACAAACTGCTACTTAAATTAACATCAAATTTGTTAGAATGGAAGAAAACTAAATCACTTAAAAGTTGTCATTAGTGTTATAATGAAGTCCATCATATAGAGAAGTGGTGAGATAGTTTATTCAAATAATGATGTGTAATATGAAATGAATCATATTAATGAGTGCTGTAGTAAGTCAGTATTAAAAAATAAATTCACAGTTAGTACTGGAGACTTTGGTAGTTATCTGAGTAAATCAAGCTTAAAGTAACACATTACCATGGTGATACAGTTCGTAAAGTTTGAACTTACACACTGTGTGTGTCCTGCAGGTACTACAGGGATATTGCGAAGATGCCCAGCATCAGTGATCAGGACATGGACGCCTACCTGGTGGAGCAGTCTCGTCTGCATGGCACTGAGTTCAACACCCTGAGTGCGCTCAGTGAGCTCTACTTCTACATCAACAAGTACAAGGAAGAGGTGAGGGGGATGGGGTTTCATCTCTTGATGACATCATAGTTGCTGGTCATCAGTGTCAGGTTTGACATTATTACATTTTAAATAGTAGATGTGTCTTAAGTTTGATTTATGTTTGCCGCATCTGCGAGGGTCGAGAATGTTCGCACGGCCAAAGTGATACTCGATCAGGCATGCTCTTAGCAGATTCTGAGGACCTTTGAGAGTGTTTTTGTGACAATGAGAAACCTGCACGCAGGGGTGGACAAAAATTTATGATAATCCATCCACCCATTTCACCATTTCCACCAGTTTGTTAGGGTTGTGGTGGCAGCAGACTAAGTAAGATGGCCCAAAAGTCCTTCTCCCAAACAATGTCCTCCTGCAGGATCCCAATGGGATGATGGGATATATCCCATATATAATCCTCATAATTTATTCTTGGTTTAGTTGGACAATCTCCACCGGGACGCATCTAGGGTCACTAAGGGTGAGCCCCTGCAGAGGAAACTTATTTTGACCATTTGTATTTGTGATCTCATTCTTTTGGTTCCTACCCATAACTCCACTGACCATAGGTGAGGGGTTTGAATAGGTCAGTCAAGAGCTTTGAGATGTTTGAACTCCTACTTGGCGCAGAGACTCACTCACTCATTATTCAACAGAGTACCATGACTTCAGACTTAAAAGTGCTGACTCGCATCCCAACATCTCACGTGGCTGAAATACACTGAGACATTTCATGCAAAGCCAAAACTGCCAACCTCATGGCTGAATCACTAAAGTCATCGGGATTCATCCATCAGGAACCATGAATATCTGTAGAAATGTCATCCATCATGGCAATCCATCCAGTCTTCATTGGGATATTTCATGGTAGACCAAAGTGTTGGACTGACTGACAGACATTCTCATCCATGGAACCAGGCCACTGTTGTGCCTAAAAATATTATAATTTAATGGGCAGGATGCATTCAATGCTAGTGACCCTTTCCAACTGTAGAACAAACAGCAGGAACCTCTGGATATTGAGAGTACACCAACTGTTTACACGTTCTTCAGTACTATTAGAGACAAATTAAGTTCTACCTTTATTTTCTTTAACCTGACCAGCCAGATGGTTTGTTACACAGAACCATCTGAGAAGCCGTCATTGGAACTGTCTGGAAAAGGGCAGGCACTTTCATAAAACAGTTGGGAGGTGATTGGATGAATCATATCCTCCTGACTACCAGCAGTTCAAATTTGTCCTCTGTGGAGGACAATTGTAATCCTGAATATTTCTCACCAAGTGCATACTACTGCATTAAATCCTGTTGTTCTCTACAGAGGACACCTGGGGCTTTTCAATGATACCAAATGTAAGGGGGTGGGTCTTTGTTACCTTTAACTTTTTCATCCTGCAAAATGGCCGCCGTCAGTGCAAGCACATTTTATGGGAAAAGGAAAAGTAAGTGCAAGGTATTCCTTTGTGTTTCCAAGAAGGGGAATTGCTTTTTGAAGTATCACGCCAAATAAGCACAAGTCAACACAAAACAAAAGTGATGATGGACAGTTATGTGAGTGTTAAACCCTGGCATTTTGTTTGGGACTAACTGTTTGCCATCAAGGTTCAGTTTCACTCATTGCGTTCAGATGTCCACCGTGGACACATGATAGTGTCAAAGCACAACACAGAAAAAACACAAAAGTTATGGACAAATATGTGGAATGTTAAACTCCTCCTTATGTTAACTTTGATAATTTCTCCAGGACAGACTAGTTGCCGTCAAGGTTCCAATTCATATGTATGGTGTTCTGATGTCCACTACAGAGGACACATGATATCTTAAAAATAAAAACTTTTTTTTTTTTTCAAAAAAATGCTTTCAGTGTTCTAATTACCCTACAAAGAGATGGGGATAAAAAAATAATGATAAGGTGACAACTTTTTTTTTCCCTGGTAGTCAGGAGGATATGTAAAACTCTTGCTGAGGCCCTTAAGGAGAACAGCGAAAAATCCTTCAGTGAAGAAATACTCTCCAGTTCTGGTAGAAATGATGCTATTATAGCCTCTACACTAACCTCTTCAGGAGCTGCCATTGCTGTTCAGAGTAAACACCTTTCTGCGTTGCATCACCCACCTAAGCCACAACCATAGCTACTTGTAGCTCCTCACAGGATGCCGACTGGCCCATGGTCTGGCTTGGCATCATTTGAAGCCTGACAGGATGATACTCTACATGTTATTCTCATGTGATCTCATGATATTGCGAGAATACAGCTGCCGTGCAAGGTAATATTTCTTTGTATTGGTTTGATTTGTTATATCTTTACACTGTCTCTGCAGATCCTGACGGCGTTGGACCGGGATGGGTACTGTCGCAAACACAAACTGAGGCACAAACTGGAGCAAGCCATCAACCTGATGTCTGGGAGCAGCTGAAAGGAGGGGAGGCATGAATGGACTGATGGACTGATGGATGGATGGGGGTGGGGTGGGGAAGAAGAATGGGGGAGGGGGAAGTGAAGACATTTTGTTTTCTGAACTGCTGAAATGGTCAGCTGAACTGCTCAGTTTTGGACCGAACTGACAGCCACAGCTCCGGCCCTTTAGCAATCAATCCATCAGCAATTTATTTGTCAATTGATGTATTGATTGACTTGAAGACTGATTGACTGGATGGCTGGGACCCCAACTACCTCCGTTCAGTGACGGAAAATCAATTTTCCTAACCGATTTGGATACATTTACAATGTGACTTCAACGTGAAGTCACTTTGGGGTAAAAAAACAAACCTAGATGCATCTGTCGGTTTGGATTTGGATTTAAATTCACTGTAGGTGTAAGCAGGGATCAAAGCAAGGGGGGTGGCGTGGCTGTGGAAAGATCTAGAAGCTTGACTAAAGACTAAGTCAGGTTTCACCAAACAATGGATGTGACGTGAAGACTAATCGACCTGACTTCAGGATTCCCAGCATGGGTGAGAACTTTCTAGATGCTAAGTTGAAGAGGAAAAGGTCAAGTCAAGTTTCCATCAAAGCTACGGACTTCACCTTGAAAGGCTTGTCCTGGATAAAGGAAGAATAAACTAAGCTGATGGTCATAGTAACATCACAACAGGTTTGACCGTAACTTGAGAGCCTCATCATAGTTTGGACGAATCCAGGCTAAATATCAAACGGTCAAGTCAAGGCTTACTGCAGAAGTTCGAAGCCTCTTTACTGATGTTGTTATCATTGGCCTCACTTTGAATCCTTAGTCTTGTGTGGAAAGATTCGGATTCACTGTAAGAAGCTCAGGTCAAGCTTTAAAGAAGGAAACGTCAAAGTCAAACTTGTTGGCGAAGGATTTGAGAGGTTGTTTCAAGCTTTAATGCAGGAGAAGGAGGCAAATAAACTGATGATTTGTCCTAACCTTGAAATCACTGCTGAGTCTCGAAAGATGTTGAAAATATCAGAAATTTTAAGAGGAAATAAGGACTCTATGAGCCGAGACAATTTGACTTGACCTTGGACTGTTCGGCCAAGCCTCGTCAGGATCTAGAAGTTTCTAAGTTGCTGTATAACCACTCAATGTTTTTCTCTGGACAATCACTCTGTACCACAGCACACTGAGCCCAATGCCTAACAACCGACCAGTACCTGTGTCCATGAACCCGTCCTCTCTTCCCGCCATCTTCATTTCCTTTCCTTCCATCCTCAATTCCTCAGAATTTCACCTTCTACTTTGCTGTCTTAATTTTGTGTCCTTCTCTATCTTCCTCTCTCCTTCCATCCTTACTAGTTTCCTCTTTCACCCCACTTTTTATTCCTCTCCCCCTCAACCCCACTCCCTCATTGGTCAGTCATACTGGCCTCTGGCCATCCTATTGGCCAGGAAGACTCTTTAGTAATGTACTGCCCGACCAATCAAGACTGTGGAATTCGCCAGAATCATGAATAATTAAATTAATCCAGAATTACGTTTTGAATACATTCCAGCACAGGCACACAGGCAAGGTCTGTAAATAAGCAGGTTGACTCACTAATTTTTCGGAAGCCGGCATTTTTCAGGACCAGAACGACCTGGAAAATGGGGTTCTGGATTCAGCACCAGTCGGTAAACTTTGACGCTGGTTGGTGCAGATTACTTTATTGTCGGACCTTGCACATCCACCCACATACAGCCATGCTTTACAGCGCCATGCTAACCGTGCCCAGGAGGAAATACTGTGCAGAGCTACAAGCCCAGTGCCATGTAAAGACCGGACCGGATCACGTCAGAACTGGACCGGACTCGGACCAAACCCGGATCAAAAACAACCTGGAATGGAGTTTTAGCCGGACCGGACTCAAGAACTTTTAAGACTTGTGGCCATAATTGTAAAGAACAAAAAAAAAGAAAGATAATAATAATAATGATGACAAAGTATAAAAGTTAAAAAAAGAATACAAAAAGAAAGGAAAAAAAGAAATATTGAAATGTTAACATGTAATAAGAACTTTGTGGATTTGACAGTATGGATTTTAAGGAGCTGAACTTGTATAAAGCTGAACATTATGTTACATCAGAGTCTGGAGAAAGAGAGAGAGCCAGGAGACCGACGCCAAACCAAGTCCATCCTCACACCATCAGACCAGACCGGAATGAACCGTATCAAGCTGGATTTAACCGGACTGAACTGAATATCTGCTCTGTATGCCGACGGTGGAAAAACAAACTGGACATTTTGGTATTTTCTTGCCAAAGTGGATGTTTGAACAAAGTGTAGTGCATCAGATGGAGGAGTGGCCTGGAGGTCCGTGTGGCGTTTGAAGGGGTTAACTTCTTGCATGTGTAGCCTCGGATGGACTCTTTCGTTTTGATGCTCTTGTACATCCTAAAGAAGAATGAGGGTGCTTTCACACTGCCAGCTCAGTCTCAATTCTACAAACATGCAACTTGAAAATATGATTCTTCTTTCTTGTACTTCAGTCCACCTGGATGGTCCACCACACTTGCGTCCAACCATGTGAAGCTGGTAAACAAATACAACAAAGAGCTGAAGTCAGTGTTAAGCGCTCTTATTCTTCGAGAGTGATCAGTTAAATGTTGGATGAAGGACTTTTGAACATGGCAACACTTCACCCCTCATCCCCCGTACACCTCTTTTATCTGTGGTAGAACATTTTCCCTTCACACAAATGGATCACATTTATCGTTCAGAGGTTAATTTTGGGTTTAAAAGTTAAACTCCAACAATGAAAGCTAAAAACAAGCTAGTTTCTGCTCAGCAGGGCAGATTTGAGTCCATTTACATCGCCTTAAATATATTTTATTCACCATATTTTAAGAATTTGATATTTCGAGGCAGTAACTCTAATTTTTCTTCAAATTGAATTTATTTCACCAGAATAATCCGGACATCCGGATTGAAAATCAGAATCAAAGATTTGGGACTTTAAACACAAAACATAGAATAGTTTACCAATTCGTCTGAAGACTTTACCAATCTGTCTGCATAGTTTACCAATCTGTCGGCATAGTTTACCAGTTCGTCTGAAGAGTTAACCGGTCAGTCTGCATAGTTTACCAATATGTCTGCATACTTTACCAATTTGTCTGCATAGTTTACCAATCCACCTGCATAGTTTGCCAATCTGTCTGCATAGATTACCAGTCAGTCTGCATAGTTTACCAATATGTCTGCATACTTTACCAATTTGTCTGCATAGTTTACCGATCTGCCTGCATAGTTTACCAGTCAGTCTGCATAATTTACCAATACATCTGCATAGTTTACCAATCTGTCGGCATTGTTTACCAATTCGTCGGCATAGTTTACCAATCTGTCTGCATCTGTTTGCATAGTTTGCCAATCCATACATATTTCAACATGAATCAGTTTTTAATCTTTATTTGTTTTTCACTATATACCATATGAGCTCCATCTCTAGCGAAGGTGTTATAAAACACCATCAGGTCTTTGTGTTATGTAAAAATGTTCCACCACAGCTGAAGATGCGTCTCTCTTTTGGCTCTCTGCGATGCCATAAAGCTACAAAGCACCTTTTTTATTTTCTTGCTGTTGTTTCACTGTCGTTTGAATCTTTGGGGCCAAAAGGACCAGAGTGAGGAAGAAGAGGTGGATGAGGAGGAGGAGGAAGGGTCCTGAAAAGACTGCCTTTCAGATGATTAATTATAGAACAGGGAGGGAAGCCACTACCATACCAGTACCACTGTCGTCCAGCCTGTGTGTGTGTGTGTGTGGGTGTGTGTGTGTGTGTGTGTGTGTTATCCTGCTGCTGCAGTGGAAACTCAACCGTTAAATCACTGATCGTATCTGCAGCTCAATTAAAAATCTTTTTCTTTACAGTCGCACCATTTAAATCGTCCGATCAGTATCTTCAGCGCTTTTCATATCTCAGATCAGATCTTTGCACTTCTTTTTTTATTCTTTGAATTTAAAAAAATCTCACATTGCCCTTTAAACTCAAAGTCATCAGACGCTATTTCATTATGTCCTCGTCGCCATTTTGATCAGAATTTACCTTTTTTCATTGGTGTGATGAAATGAGAGTTTAGAGAAGGAGAGGAGCCTCTGTCAGCATGCTGAAGGATGAGGAAGAGGAGGAGAATCCCTTGAGGAAAATGTTAACGGAAGGGATATGGGAGGATGCATAGACAATATAGAGGAGGAGGAAACACCCGCTGCATGCTGAAAAGTGAGGAAGAGGAGTGTGGAAGTGTGGAAAAGGAGGAAGAGGAGAAATGACTATGGCATAGCGGAGAGGAGAGTGTAGAGGAGAAGGAAGAAGAAAGAGGAGTGCCGAAAGGTTAAGAAGAGGCGGAAAAGCTGATCAAATGCAGAGAGGAGAAATAAATGTTGGAGTAGAACACAAGAGGATCAGGATGAAAAGAGGAGGTCAGACTCTCTTTTTGCATGCTAAAGTGAGAGGAAGGAGGAGGAGGAGGGATGGAAGGAGACGCTGCTGGAATACTGAGAGCAGGAGAGAGGGAGAATACTGATCAGGCAGGAAAAAGACGGAGGCAACGTCATCCATCAAACCGATCGAGGAAGGAAAGGTCTCTGAGAGGAGGGAGGAGAACAGACCTCCTCCTCCTCCTGGATGACCAACAGAAGGAAACCACGCTCAGGCGTCCATGACATTTATTACAGAACGATCTTTAAAAAAAAACAAAAAAAACAGCCTTTTTAATGACTTGCAGGTCAGAAAAACAACATAATCCACCAAAATACCTGCACACTGTTGTTTTGTTCTCAGTTCTTCTGCTCTCCACAAGAACATCACAACACATCCAGGTGAAGGTGAGGGTGTGAGCACACCTGTAAATATGTGTACATATAATATATATATATATGTATCTACATAATCAGGTCTGCTAATATGCTCACATGTATCTGATCTGAAGAGAAGAACTGGGAATGTGATGGCAGTTTGGAGGTATTTCTTTATGTTGATGTGCAGGTTGTTTTGCTTTGATTGTCGAGACAAATGATGGAATATAATGGTGATGTGGAGGATTTTCAAAAGATACAGAAAGACAGCTGCTGTTATGGATAAGTAGTAGGACCGATTATCATTATCAAACCTCAAAACTGTGTTGCTACCAACCAAAATGTTTCAAAAACTGCCATGTTGTAAACGTCATTAAATGATGAGATAGCCGTCAGCAGTTTGCTGAAACTAGAACCACCTGTGTTTACATGTACCTGAAGAGGACTGGTCAGGTGGCAAAGTAGGAGTTAAACCTGTCAGGTAGATAGATGAAAGATTCTGTGGTGCCATAAAACTTCTGAGAGAGGTTGAATGTGTCACCAGAAACCATCTTTGTCTGACTTTTAACCTAAAATCCGCATTCATTCCCAGGACAAATGACTCCAATACGCATGGGGGATGCGCAAATTTTTGCCCTTTTTCCGGTGTGATGTGATGTGAATATATAATATAATGCATTATGGCCTGTAATGCACATATTAAATCCCAGGATGTGCAATATTTGTTTTAAACGCGAAATGAGACAAAATAGCATTTAAAATTAAATATTGTGTCACTGCAGAGATGACCTGGACTACACATCTTATTCTACGTTCGTTCTAGTTCTTTATTTGTGCATATAATAGAATAAAACGAAAGAGAAGAGATATACAATAGCATATATAAGTGCACAGGTGGATTGGAAAAATCCCTTGTAAAAGGAACCCAGCTAATACTGAAAGTACAAACAGACAAATGTCTAAAAGAAAGAAAGAAAAGAGTAAATGCCAGAGATTTAAGAACAGGAAGGAAAAGGAAAAAACAATATATTGTATATAATAATTAATAAGAGGACGGCAATAGCATGTTTGCACTGCTTTCATACACTGTACCCACCTCATTTACAAAATACTGTACTTCATCAAGACAAGCGGTTAGATTCAAAAATGCTCATACGGTGCTTACGTTTAAACATTTAACATTTAGGATATTTGGTTGCTTTTGTTAGAAATGTTTCTCAAAGTGCGGTATCGAAACAAGTATTGTTTTAGTTTCTGTGCGAAAACTCAGGTATCGTATCGGCACTAGTACTCTTATTGGTAGTACATCTGTCGTATATCTCCACGCCATCAATGGCAGCGGAAACTTCGTCTGTAACAGATGTTGTGATGCCTGAGTGACTCTGGTTCCCTCTGACATCCAGACAATGGAAACCTCAGTGATACAGTTAAATTCGTCTGAGACAAATCGATGTTTAGATGGTTTCCACTGTGGTAGCAAGCAGAGTGTGTGTTTGTTTCACTGTTGTCTCTACACACACACACACTCACACACACATGTTAAAATCATATCCATCCACTGAAGACACACACACAGCTGGGAGGAGGTAACCAAGACTGAAGAGGCCAATGGGAGGGCCGGGTCTAATTTCTGGAATAGCAAACAAAACAAATTGGATACCTCGTTTTAGATGCAATGTCCATCCATCTGTACACACACACGCACACGCACACACACACACAGCTCAGAGTTTTTAACATTCTCCGGCGGTGAGATATTTATTGATAATTTTTTTCTTTTAATTTATTTTTTACAATGAGTTATATTTATTGTTGGAGGGTATACACAGTTTTATGAGTTTGTACAGCGTTAAAGAGAGAAGAGCTCGATGTCATATTTTTACTGCACACACATTTTAACACACGACATGAAATGATAATCGCCAAGTGCATGCTGGGAAACGACCACTGACTCTGTAAAACTATTCCGTTGTGCCAAAGTGTTATTTTGTTTTCAAAAAAGTTTCATTTTAACTACAAATGCTGTCGTCCTGTGTCATCATCAGTTACCAGTGGAGGGTTCTTTATGATTGATCAGATCTGGCTTTGAATATTGAAACCTCTCAACTGAGTCCACAGTTAAGTCTGTAGACCAATCACAAATGGAGCTGTAATCTGATGTTCTGGTTGGTCGTTTCCCATCCTGCCCATGTTCAAATCCATCCATTTGTCCGATAGCTGAGGAGGCGGAACAATTGATTCGTTCGATCAGAATCATCCATCGGACTCGCGTCACTCACACAGCGACCAGTCGGAGGAGTCGTTTGAATCTTCTGACTCGAATCTAGACGACAAGCTAATCTCCTTTTGGTGTAATATTAGATTGTTCTAATCCCCATTGGAAATAAATGGAAGTTGATTTCATATGATCGTAGCAACCAAAATACTCTCTCAGTGGATTTTATTTTGTATTGTTGGGAATCGTCCATTTCAAACCAGTGGTTCAACTGGTTTCAGCCCCACAGTGGTGTGAGAGCTGATCTCCCATTTATCGGAATTATTTGGGATTGTTATGAATCACCAGCCCAGTCACACAGCAGTTCATGTAATAGTCGCTATTGATTCATGTACATAGACACAAATTTCACGTTTTTTCCATGATGACATGAAATCAGTTCATATCTAGTCCACGTAATTGTGAACGGGAAAGTAAAGAGTGGCGAACACTGCATAGGGGGGAGGTTGGGCTGGATGAAGTCAACATTGATTTATTTAACTTCTGTACTTAAGTTATGGGACTTCCAGCGTTAATTAAACCCAAACCAAAATCTTTTCCTAAACCTAACTAAGTAGTTTTGTTCCCTAAGCCTAACCAAGCTGATCTACCCCTAAACCTAACTAGGTCATTTTATTTATGAAAAGACTGGAGCAGAAATTGACATGTGCATCATGTGTTGCTGGACATTTGCAGGAAAATGCACAAAAAAATAGGACATGAATGAAATAGATCAAATTTCGTGACTATTTCACAAACTGCTGCAAGACTGTGTTGGAATATCCCATTTTAAACCAGTGGTTCAACTGGTTTCAACCCCACGGTGGTGTGAGAGCTGATCTCCCATTTATTTTAGGAATTATTTGGGATTTTTAGGAATCTCTCATTTGAAACCAAATGGCAGCTAAAATAAATTTAAACAAATTGTGCAGCTTCCATTCAAAGTAAGTAGTAGCTTCAGAAGCAGACTACTGGTAATCAGTCAATTTCCCATTGATCTCCAATGACCAAATTAGATCCATGTGATACCAACAGGAAATGTCTCCCATTGGTATAACTTGGATTTATTAATTCATGGGAGTTGACTGACCCCGCCCCCTCATTAAGCCCCTCCCACCCCTGCAGACTCCTGACAGATGGCTGGTTGACTGACAGACGAGTCGAGCCGACAGCCAACCCCAGCGGGCTTCATTGTACCATAGCAACAGCGGAATCACTGGACTCCCCGCTGAGCTTGAACGGGGAGTCAGATGTCTTTATTGTACCATAATATGATTATTATTACTATGATTATTATAATTATTATTCTGAGTCGGTGCTTCTCAGCTGCTGCGGGATCCGGATCCACCTCATTCAAATTAACTTGATCTGTAAAGCACTTTTCTGAACAACGTTCCCAGATTTTAAATAACGCCAAACCTCCCAGATCTCCGTCAAGTAGTTTCCCATTCGGTCCTTGTTCGGGTCCCCGAGCCGCCGGTTGAGAAGCACCGCTCACACTGGATCTTGTGTCTTAGTTCAGGATGGGATTGTTCATTCAGGCGGCACTTCAGGTGCTTCAGGTGTCGGACCATGACGCGACCTCCGTCCGTTATTGACTCATCAAACTACTGACGTGTATGATGACATCATGGTGCTCAGATCCTCCCAATCCACCAATGAAGCGTCACGGTTCGCCTCCTGCTGCACCTCTGCGTTGCCGTTCATTCACTCTGCCTGGAAAAAACGAAAACACGTCGCCTTGATGCAGCGCTTTCCAGGATGTAGTCAGGGCCCATTTTTTGATACCATTCGCCATTGCCTTGTTTTTTATTTTTTATTTTTGCTGAGTTAAATATGTAATGATGATGATGATGATGACGAATCTTCTTCATGTAATAGCCTGTGTCAGTTTTTATACCATTGCCATTGCCTTCTGCTGAGTTTGTATATTTGTGTGATTTCACTAAAGTGTAATGGAAAAGTTGGACTCTCTTTTTTTATTGTGTTTTTACGTGTTGAGTAAGATTATACTTTTAAATATAACATGAAAGAGTGGCAGAAACAGTGTTTAGAATATTCTCCACAGCAGTTTTATTCTGTATTTTAACAGCATTGACGCCTCATCAGCCGATTTTCTGCTTGTTTGTAAGGTGACTTTAAGTTCAATGTCCCACTGTGCCACCGCCAGCCATCAAGTGTTGGCAAGGATACAGACTAATTAATGGAGAACAATGATCCAGGCTTTGCAGGGCTTATCAGCCGCAGCAACAAAAGAGCCGTTATCACAGGTTTTCATTATCAGGAAATACACTTGATTAAAATACACCAGAGAGGAACAGACGGGGGGAGAGACAGAAAATGAGCTCATGAGTTCAAAAATCAGCTTTGAGGAACAGTTTAAAGTCACTGTGAGGAACTTTTAACTGGCTCTGAAACCGTCTCAGTTTAATCCTGATGTCTCGATATGACCTCCATCTATAACCGAGACCGTCGGAGAGAAGATTGGCTATTTCTGTGTAGTTATTCATAGAGCGCCAGGCAGAGCGTTTCCTTAGTGGCCAAATGGTGGTACTGCAACTTCAGTGTTCGTCACGTGAGGCCCAAAAAGACTTTTTCCCATAGATTTACATTGGGAAAGAGACGTCTGTAACTCAGCGGATGATATTATTTTACTTGAATAGCCCTTATTAAAATCATTAGGTCCTAAAAGTTGTAAAATGCACTAATAACCGAATCCAGAGTTATTTCCCTTCCTCCGGTCATGTGAATGACACCCAGACCGAGGGTGGAGCGAGGGCTAGGAGGCGGAGTTAGCAAGCCATGACGACATTGTGACGAGTCTGTGAATGTTCTCATTCATCCAGGTCATATTCATTCTGGAAACAATTTAATGGTTTAATTTAGTGGGGACTAGTCAGACTGTAGCGTTACGAACTGACTAGCGTTACTAGTCTGACTAGTGGGGACTAGTCAGACTGTAGCGTTACGAACTGACTAGCGTTACTAGTCTGACTAGCGGGGACTAGTCAGGCTGTAGCGTTACAAACTGATGAAGCCACTTGGATAAGGGGCGAAACGTCTTCAGAGACAAATCTAAGCCCAGTTGCCGTTGATTCAATTGTTGCCAGAATGACATTGTGACGGTTGTGCCCCCGAGCCATGTGACCGAGCAGACACTACTGCGCCTGCTCCATCGGCCCAATGGATGCGGATGATCGCTGGAAGAGCCGGATACTTTTCCACTCGGAAGGTGAGCCGTTTTGACTTCATGTCCCACTGAGCAATTTTCATAGGAATGAACGGCTCGAACGCCATATCCAGTTCATACATCCATGGTCCACCACGCTGCTCAGCCCAGTCACACAGTAGTTTGTGAAACAGTCACAACATTTAATGTACTGATCCATGTACATTGAAATGAATTTCACAGTTTTGTCATGATGGCGAACACAAAATCAATTCATATGTAATCCACGTAATTGTGAATCAGGAAGTATAAAGGGCGGTTGTTGCTTAATTACACTTTTTTTTTGTTATAATTTCAGGCTGTTCTCATCTACCATTCATAGCTATACTCAGGTAAAAATAATGCACTGTAAATCGTATATGTCCCGTAAATCCATTGACATGTAATCCACATAATTGTGTACCAGGAAGTATAGAGAGTGACAAGCGCTGCATAGGGAGGAGGTCGGGGTGGACAACTAACTCCACCGTAAACACACCTGTAGTGTGAGAGTCCACTAAGGACGGGTGGGAGGGGAGGTGGATGGTCAAACACAAGACAACCAGGAGACCAGTGTTGGTATCCCGTGTGAAACTAAACGTAACATTGACTTATTTTGTCACGTAATTCGTTAATCAGTGAAGTCAATGTCAACCACGACCATTTCCTAACCCTACCTAAGTGGTAGTGGAGCTTACCTTCCTGTGAAAACATGAGTTTATTTTGAAAGAACACTATGCATGTATTGAGCGTATATCGACACACTGTTCCTGGTCCATCCAGAAGATGTGTAAGAGTACCCTGTGCATTGGTCTCCAATGACAACAGGCACTGACCAATCAGCTGTATTTGATAAAGTAATAAGTAATCAATTCTTATGTAATCCACTGTGAACCAGGAAGTAAAAAGAGTGATAAAGTCTGTGTAGGGAGGAGGTTGGGGTGGATGGGTGGGTCTAAAAACAGGAGATCTTCATCTTCATGTCCCGCGTGAAACCAGAAGTCAACGTTGATTTATTTGTTGGGTAACTTCTGTACTTAAGTTACGTTTCCATAGCTGTATCAACCTAAACCACCATCTTTTCCTAAACCTTTTTTTTTTTCCTGTGAGGAGGGACGTTTATTTTGAAAGGACTGTATACATGTAGCAAGTGAAATTGATGTGTTGCTGGATATTCATTGGAAAACAAATGAAAAAGGAGGACTGAATAAGGTATACGAACCCTAGCATGAAGATCTGTTTATTATTGTAACAATTTTTATTGTCTTGCAACAAAACTACTCAGCTAACATTAGAAAAAACGTTATTGTTATTCTACAATAATGCTCATACTGTCTTATGAAAAGTTATTCCTCATTTTTCCTACAAATGTCCAGCAACACGTGTCACTTTCTGTTTGTTACATGCATACAGACTTTTCAAAATAAACTTAAGTCTTCACAGGAAACAACTTGGTTAGGTTTAGGAAAAGTTGTTCTTATTTAGATCTTATTTATTCCTGATTTTTCATTAGTTTTCCTATGAATGAACACGTCAGTACAGAAGTGGTGTAACTAAAGTACAGATGTTACAAATAAATCAACGTTGGCTTCTGGTTAGTTAGTTAGTTTAGTTTTGTATACTTCCTGGTTCAAAATTACGTGGATTACATACAAATTGATTATTTATTAGTTTATCATATACAGCTGCTTGGTCAGTGCCCGTTGCCATCAGAGGCCGATGCATGGGGAACCCCTCTTGTATTACTTTTGTATGGACCAGGAACAGCTTGTAAATATTTTTGATAATATTGTAGTAGTGGTGTAAGTTTGATTTTTTACAAGTTGCTAAAGCCTGGCCTAGCATACTGCTAAATATATCACTAACTGTTTCATACCACTGAGGAACGCAGTATGTAGTATGTGCAGTATACTGCGTTTATCAGTTGTATGTAGTTGGCAGTTTTGAATACAGCCATGTTCTTACCTGTACTTGTACCTGTCAATCGTGATGACATCATAACCAATCAGCCCATTGTTTTGGTAGGAGGTGGGCGGAGCTAAGCACTGGTTTGTATCTGGACTTGAGGCTCGTTAACATGACGACCTGCCGCAGAGAGACAAACGAGCTTCGTTAAAGATTAAAGCTTTGATTTGATTACAGCTACAGTGTGTGTGTGTGTGTGTGTGTGTGTGTGTGTGTGTGTGTGTGTGTGTGTGTGTGTGTGTGTGTGTGTGTGTAAAGCCCTGACTCAGACTGTGCTGCCAGTTAACCAGCTGCCCACTCAGCATCTACAGGTGTCTCACACACGCACACACACACACACACACACACACACACACACACACACACACACGCCACTCTCCCAAATTAACCGTTAATCATAAACGGTAAAAAACGATGAGTCATGAGTTTCTTCGTCTCCGCTCGAAGCTTTACACTGACGCGCACACACAGTCACACACACACATCCACACATACACACACACACACAGTGGTCTCAGTAATCATTCCTTCAGTCAGCGTGTTTTTATTCTGCTGATGTTTGTGGAGCCGACAGACTTATAGATCAAAATATTTTCTGACACATCATGTGATTAAATGGACTTTTTAATACTAATTAAGAATCAGTGCAGCAACATGTCGACTCACCTGTTTCCTGTGATTCAGCAGAAATCTGTCAGTCCGTCAACTTCGGTCTCCATTCATCAATCACTGGTAATAATTAGTTAACGACGTGTCTCCATCTCTGCAGCTTTTCAGCCTCTTTTAACAGATAGTTTTAGTTTTTGCGGCACATCTCCTGTCTGGTTCATTTCTCCCTGTTAATACTACTGAGAATGGTGGTGCCTTCAGATGGGGTCGTGTTTACCGTGGTTACGAGTTGGGCCCATGTGAACGCCCCCCTCATGTCGTATTCGCGACCTCGTACGTGGAAAATTTCTTCAAGCTCAGAGTTCATGACTTGTGATGTTTGCTGACATTGTGAGAAATGGAGCCCATGGAAGATCATTTATCACTACATAATAAGTTAATGTACAGTATATTGTAATTTTGGTCATATATTGTTTCATATATTTATATAAGTTTCAGGCACCATATGTATGTACAGTACCGGGTAGTACAGACACTTTTTGTGCCAATGTCATGATGACATCACCGTGTTAGCTGGAGGCAAAACAAAGGGCCGTATATAGGTTGATATCCAATGGGAAGCCTTGATGAGCAACGTCATGCACAACAACCCTGACTGGTCATAATGGCGTCTGAGATACCTGTAACTGTTGTTTAGGATTCAGAACTGAAATACAAATATCTCTAGCTGTTGTTTTAACTAGTCACAGTGACGTTATAGATATCTGGAATAAGATTTCTGAGTAGTCACAATGTCCTTATGACTAGTCAAAATGTATTTGGGGATATCTGTTAATTCTGGAGAGTCAATATTAGCCATTAAATGTTAAAACGGCTTTTGGTCGATGTGTTCTGAAACAAGACCAGTCACCTCAGAGATAAAAACCCAGTCCCAGTTTAGGGAGTGGTCTCTGTGTGTGTGTTATTAATAAATGATGGATGTCATGGGAGACGGCCGTTAACAGCACATTTTAGAGGGAGAGACAGACAGCTGTGTAGCCTGTCTATTCGTTTCTCCTCTGTCTTTCTCTCAGGAATACTGTTATCTATGTGTGCTCCACGTTGATAAAACTCTTTGCTCTGATGTATCTCTTCACTTGTCTCCTGTTACGTTAGGAAGAGAATTAACCTCCTCGTCAGTTCAGTATTTTGGCAGCACGCGCATGGATGGATTATAAGACACTGGGCTCATAGGCGCAGTTTGAACTTTAAGGCTGGATTCATGACCAAAAAAAAAAAAAAAAAAAAAACTAGAGGGAATGTAATGTTTACGACACAGAGGTCGAATGTATTGGGATGTGTGTAGCCTACATATTACATCCTCCAAACAGAATGCATAGTGAGCAAACGTCAGAGACAAAATCAGTTTGACTGCATTGTTTTCTACTGGGATGAAGTAACTGGCAGCGAGTGCTTACTCCTACTGGTGGCTGTATTGTCCTGTTCAGTATTGCAGTATTAAACCTGTAATTTCTGTTTAAGAAACAAAAACATCTGAGGATAGAAGTACAACTCACTCACTCATCTTTTTAATGGTTGCGTGGGTAGTAGCTCAGTCCGTAAGGACTTGGGTTAGGATGCGGAGGACGCCGGTTCAAGTCCCCCATGGACCAAGACCAACTGGTTGCTGGAGAGGTGCCAGTTTACCTCTTGGGCACTGCCGAGGTGCCCCTGAGCAAGGCACCGGACCCTCAACTGCTCTGGGCGCTTGTCAGGAGCAGCCCCCTCACTCTGACATCTCTCCATTGACGCATGTATGTATAAAGGAATATCTTCTTCTTCTATAGTCTGATCTTGACCACACAGCTGATCGGTATGTGGTTTGTTTATATGACTTAACAAAAGTGTATATTTAATGGTGTGTGGACAGAGTCTGATGCTATTAGGCTATAAGTAAATAAAAAGACCACAAATCTATCTACTTATCTTCTTATCTAACAAGATGCAGCAAGGTCAATATTATTCATCATTACAATACAGTAAATGAGGTATTTAGCTCACCAGTAAATTGTTGAATTCAGTGATTTGGTTACCGTATTTTTCGCACTATAAGGCGCACTTAAAATCCTTAATTTTCTCAAAAATAGACAGTGTGCCTTATAATCCGGCGTGCCTTATGTATCAGTTCTGGTTGGGGGCGGCAGTAGCTCAGTCCGTAAGGACTTGGGTTAGGATGTGGAGGACCCGGGTTCAAATCCCCCATGGACCAAGACCAACTGGTTGCTGGAGAGGTGCCAGTTTACCTCTTGGGCACTGCCGAGGTGCCCCTGAGCAAGGCACCAAACCCCCAACTGCTCTGGGCGCTTGTCAGGAGCAGCCCCATCACTCTGACATCTCTCCATTGACATGTATATGTACTGTGTGAACTGTACTGTGTGAACAACAGAGTGTAAAACTGAATTTCCCCACTGTGGAACTAATAAAGGAATATCTTTCTTTCTTTCTTTCTTTCTCTGGTTGTGCTTACTGACCTCGAACCAGTTTTATGTGGCACAGGGCGCTCAAAAATCTGTCAAAATGTTTTATTACGACTTTGGTAGCTACGAAGCCGCACCGCCGGAGCATTACGGACTACGAATTCGGAGCTTGCCGTCATTCCAGGTGGATTAACTAAAGAACTCCAACCGCTAGATATTGGTGTCAACAGGTTGTTCAAAGTTAAACTGCGAGCTGCGTGGGAGCGTTGGATGGCAGGAGACGATCACACATTCACCAAGACAGGGAGGCAACGCCGGGCGAGTTACTCCACTATCACGAGACAAGAGCGCCTGATGTATGAAAATAGACATTGATATATTTGATATATATATATATATATATATATATATATATATATATATATATATATATATATATATGACACATTTCTAGGATCAGCGCAAACTGCACCTGTGACTGGGCCCTCCCGATATTTTTTCAAATCAAGAAAGTCCCAGTTTGTTGTTGTATCATGTATTTTTGTGTAAAACTGCTCAGCGAACTACATCTTTCATCACAGGCAATATACGTCACCAACACTAGCTAAACTGACTTATCGCTATTATTTTCCACGCACAAATGAAATGTTATCTGACCTGATGTGTTTTATCCAGCGACTCCTGGTCTTTTTATGAGCAGGGAAGAGAAAGAAGGATCAGACTTTCTTTATTTGAAAAAAAATGTCTTGTAAATGTAAAAACGTCATATATGTGATTCATGGCACAAATGGGATCAAAAAAATATTTATCTCTACGCTGACGACGTTCGCATTTTATGAAATTAGGTGGCGGTCCACCAGAAGGGGCGGACTTAGTCTCCCTATAGCTCCTAGATCCCCCTCTCCCATCATGCATCAGTTGTTTAACATCATTTTAGTGGCATTTGCCAGCTAACCAACAACTGCAGCTTAACCTAGTGTTTAGTTCATACTGTTGATGAAAAAACTTCCTGCTGTAGAAACCAGGAAAAAAAGACCAGTGGTGGAAGTTCTACTAAAGTAAATGTAGTAATACTACAGTGTAAAAATACTCATGGACTAAGTTTGACTAAGACTTTTAGTCAACTAAAACTATATGTTGACTCAATGTTCTGAAAACTAAAGAGGACATTTGAGAACACAGCACCGAGACTAAATGCAAAAATAGCTGATAAACTCAACACAATAGTAGAAATATGTTCACATGTTCACTGATGTTGGAAACATTTCAACAGTTGGCGCAGGCTGAGAGACCAGCCATCCAGGGATTAGACTGTACCGAACCCTCTCTCCCTCAGAGCTGCAGTTAATGAGTCGCTCAGTGTTTGTTAGTGAGATGAAAATACCCACAATCCCTCAGGAGAAAATTAACCAACCTTCTCTAGAGATTAGACCGAATACAGAACTGCAGGAAGCTGCAAAAAAGAGTCAGTCTTAATTATTGTTATCACCATTTAATGACTTTTAAATTCATATTTACATTTTTAGATTCTTATTTATATGATGCAGATGCTGGCACATCCCAGTGGATCAGACTATTCTCTGAGCTTCTAATAGCATTCACCCCCCCAGAGATTAGACCGGACTGAGGTTTGTTGTTCATTAATGAAGATATTTAGGTCATATTCACCATCCAGACCCAAAACACACAAGAGCTTTTCCTTTGAGATGACTGAGCCTGTTTCCAAGTGATAGACATGTCCCATTGGACTGGTCTATTCTCAGTTGGTGTCTGTAATGGGAACTGGCAACAGTAAGCATGGATCAGTGGATCAAATAATGCCTGCTATCCAGAGATTAAACTGGACCAAAACTTTCACACGCCCCTGTAGAAACTTAGAGCCACCAGTGAATAAAGGTTAGATAGAAACTCATGATGTAATTCGAGGATAAAACTATCTGATCTAGGACTAATCTGAGATTTGAATACTCTAATCTAGAGGTTGTATGCTCTAAACTGGATTTATTTCAACAATAAAATACTATAATCCAGGACTAATCTTGTATAAAAGACTCAAAGGTAGATTACTTTGTTGTTGAACTAATTAATCTAGATATAATTTGGAGCCTACATATACAGTCTGTAATTCAGGACTAATCCACGTTGTACATTCTACAATCCAGGACTAATAAAGTACCGAAATACTCTAATCCAGGACTAATAAAGTACAGAAATACTCTAATCCAGGACTAATAAAGTACCGAAATACTCTAATCCAGGACTAATCTTGGATTAAATTTAGATCTCATTTGCAACCCAGAAGAACCACAATTCATTTCCTGTAATCTACAACTAATTTAATCTAGATATACATAGATCTACATTAATTGCAACTAATGAATGGACTAATTGATTAGTGGACTAAATGATTAATGGCCTAATTGACTAATTGATTAATGGACGAATTGATCGATTGAGTTATTGAGTCATGAGCTAAATTATTAATGGGCTGACTGATTAAGTAATGAATTGATTTAATGCACTAACTGATTAATGCACCAAATGATTAATGGACTAAATGATTGATGGATTCATTGATTAATGGACTAAATGATTAGTGGACTAAATGATTAATGGACTAATTGATTAATGAACTAAATGATTAATTGACTAATTGATCAATGGATGTATTGAGTCATGAACAATTTATTAACGAGCTAACTGATGTATGTAAAGTAATGAATTGAGTAATGAATTGATTTAATGCACCAAATGATTAATGGACTAATTGATTAATGGACAAAATAATTAGTAGACTAATTGATTAACAGACTGATTCATTAATGGATTAATTGATTAATTCATAAGTTGATTTTATGCCCTATTGATTGCAGGACCAAATGATTAATGGACTAACTGAGTAATGGACTAAGTGATGAAAGGACTAATTGATTAATGGGCTGATTGATTGATTAATGAATTGATTTAATGCACTAATTAATTAATGGACCAAATGTTTAATGGCCTAAATGATCAATGGACTAATTGATTGATTGATTGATTAACTAAATGATAATGACTAAGAAGTTGTCTCACTCTGAACTGAGGTTCTGGACTGAGAGGAAAACAATGTTGTCTAGTATGACAGGAGCATGATGGGAAGTGAAGTTCTACCTGATGTTTGAGACATTTCAACTCATCCCTCCTTCCTTTCTTTCTTGACATTTCCTAATTCCTCCTGCTGCTCATCGATTGGCCAAATATTAATGTCATCTGTATGAATGGGAGCAGAGGACACACACACACACACACACACACACACACACACACACACACACACACACACACACACACACACACTAATCTGTCCTGTCAGTGTACATCCAGCCAATTAGCTAATGGCTCATTAAGGATGGCATCCATTAGAGCTTCCAATCAATCAATTAAGCAGAACAGACGAGGATTCAATTGATCTGGTTCAGCTCTCCTATTGATCACGTGGTGTGGTCACCATGGCAACCACATGGGACAGAAAGGATGACGAAGCTGAGTCAGCAGAAATACTGTGTGTGTGTGTGTGTGTGTGTGTGTGTGTTACTAAAGTACTATAGTAACAGATATGATAAAAATTTAATTAAATATAATTTTATAATATAATATCATTTATAATATCTATGCAATAACATAATAATATAATAATCATGATTTATAAATGTTAAATTGTTATGAAAAATAGAATAAATAGTACATAGTTAATAATTATTAGTAATGCTATGATCAGGCGACACTGTGTACTATGCGTACAGCTGTATGCACCGGACCGTGACCCCCCATAGCGTGATGGTCTGGCAGGAATACACAAACCGTTACAGCCGTACCTCCAACACACTCTCACCAACAACTCGTCAAACACCACCGCTCTCAGCATCAGAGACCGACACATGGAGTACCTCTCTTACGTTACTTTAGGGCGGACCACGGACGGCGTGTCATATATGCTTATTACATTCATAGTGTCCTTTCAAAATAAACTTTTTCACAGGAAGTTGGGTTTAGGCAACACAACCACTTAGTTATGGATAGGATATTATAGGAAACGGTCGTGGTTGACAATAACTTCATGTGACTAGTAACTCTCGTGATGCACGTGACAAAGGACATACGTGAGAAAATGAGTCAACGTTATATTTAGTTTCACAAAGGACACAAACAGCAGGCTCCTGGTTGAAAGTCTTGTGTTTGTTTGACCCAACCACCAAACCTCCCTCCCACACTGAATGGACTCTCATGCTATTAACACTATGTCAGTTACTCCGACTGTTGACTAACGCTGCGGGGGGGTTTACACTGGAGTTAGTTGAAAGCCCGGTTTGTCACATACTGTTGCTAAATGGTGCGTCTGTTTACAATGCTGAGTGGCGCTGCCCAGTCGCTGGTATTTGGGGAGTTGGGAGTGGGCATGGGTTGGTTCCTCGTAGTGCTGGTCTCACACGCCGGTCCTCACAAACACCCAGGAAGAAGAACACACAAACACAAACAAAGTGTCTCCAGCCAACTCCTGAGAACCCGGCGGAACAGTTTAGTCTGCTGGTGTTTGAACGCAGCTTCATCAGCAGAAGGTTTAGCTCTCTGTCTGTAGTCCAGTGGGCCTGTTGCCATCAAATTAATGAGACTTTATGGGCAGCAGTCCCAGAGTTAACGCACACACACACACACACACACACACACACACGCACACAAGCTTTCTTCACAAATCACTGCTCTCATTGTGTGTCTGTGTTGTATTGTTGTATTGTTGCTGCCAGTGACGATAAAACTACAGCTCGCTGATGCCGAAAACAACATGTGACGCGATTTGATCGACAGACAAAGTGTTTATTTATTCCTGAACATGATTTGTACCTGGAGGTTTACGACACAAAGAGCCGTCACGAGATTAGAGGTACGCTCATTACCTCCAGTTTGTGCAATTTCAATTAAGCAGTTTGTGCATCATTTTGAGGACGAGTGATTAAAAATGTCTTCTATCTTCTCATTTCAGATGACTGAAAACATCTCTGCAGAAAAGAATCATTTTCACAATTACAGCCATTGAAACAAGTTTTTTGTGTTGATCCAAAATATTGTGGACCCAGTGAACAACATTAAAATGACACCCTTAACAAATCCTTAACTTTAACCAGTTTACCTCACACTGTTACTCTATATCTCAGCCTTATCTTTACACCAAAGCTCAACCCCAAAGAGGTATGACATGTTTTGTTTTGTTTCTTGTAAAAACAATTTCACTTACCTTTGGTGTATATATATATATATATATATATATATATATATATATATATATATATATATATATATATATATATATAGCAGCAGTTCTAAATAAAATATCAACCATTTTTATGGTGACAAAATGACAGTAATGGACTTGGAATGGAATTTCCTAAAAACAATATATAGACTGATAGAAAAATAATCTCTGTCCGACATGACTTATGACACCACTACAAGTGTTTCTGTATCTGCAGAGTTTCTGCAGCCCTCTGCCTGCATTTTCTCTTTTCTTATTATTTTGCATAACTTCAGATGCTTCTGGGCATCTGCAAACAGACTATGGGCCTCATATGGGGGTGCAACCCCCAGCCAATAACAGCATGTAGGGTGTGCAGCCCCTTCCGCCACTTTGTCACGACCCTTGCCATCTGATACCAAGGCACAAGTCCCCCTTTAGTGCAAGCCCCCAGGAAAAGCACCGGTCATTGATGCCAATTTTTGTTGTGGCCAAACGGTGGTTTTACAACTTCCATGTACGTCACGTGATGCCATTGGGCCCAAAAAGACTTCTGTCTTTTTGACATCTGTAACTCCATGGATCTTTTTTTTTTTTTAGATGGATCAACTTCCCAGTATGAACACTTGAACAGCCCTTATTTAAATCATTAGGTCCTAAAGGTTGTAAAATAGCTGAATCCAGTTATTTCCTTTCCTCAGTTCATGTGAATGGGACCCAGGCTGAGGCTGGAGCGAGGGCCGGGAGGCGGAGTTAGCAAATCGTGACGACAGCATGACGGCTGTGACCCTGGGACCGAGCCATGTGACCGAGCGGACACTAGTGATCCATGGGTCCAGTGGATGCTGAAGATTGCCGGACGATCTGAGTAATTTTCCACTTTTTTTTTTTTTTGTTTGTTTGTTTTTTGGCTTCACATACTATTGAACAGCTTTCATAGGAATGAACGGGGCCCCGCCCTCGACGCTTCATCCAGTTCTCTTAATACGTCCATGTTTCCCCTTCTCACTCTCCTCTACTAAGCCACAGCAGACAGATCGCTGCAGCTTTGTGGTTGTGTTTATTTGTGTTTTAGAACATAACCAGTGTGAAACAATCAGAAAAACATGTTTTATTTCTCATATTCACTGCTTTGTTCTCACTAGTGTTTTATTTATACTCGTGCAAGGCACCGTGGTGCAGTCCTCCATAGATGCTGCACACACTACAAGCATGCACAGCCTGGTGTTCATTGTAATACAGCATGCTCCGAAATGCCAGGAGTCATACAAACAAAATACTCGGTGGATAAGCAAGAAGTCAACAAGCGTTTCCAGAAATCAAAGCCGGCTGCCTGGCAACAATAGTAAATACAAAACACCGATGTACTGCAAAATATTGAATTTGTGTACTGTAATCATTACTGTCATTTAGTCTAAGTCTAAATTACTTTCTGTCTCTGGGTGTTTCCCCTGTGGTCGCCACTCTTTCCATGAAACCTTTTTTTAGCTTTTACAAAACAATCTCTCATATTCTTTCACAGCAAAACAGCCTCTCCTTTGCAGTGTATTTCCTGTTTATTTCCGAGAATTTAATGTCATGTGACTGTCCCTGTGGTCTGTCGGTGTACAGTCGTAGAGATATACAGTACAGACCAAAAGTTTGGACACACCTTCTCATTCAAAGAGTTTTCTTTATTTACATGACTATGAAAATTGTAGATTCACACTGAAGGCATCAACTATGAATTAACATATGTGGAATTATATACTTAACAAAAAAGTGTGAAACAACTGAAAATATGCTTTATATTCTAGTTTCTTCAAAGTAGCCACCTTTTGCTCTGATTACTGCTTCACACACTCTGCATTCTGTTGATGAGCTTCAAGAGGTCGTCACCTCAAATGGTCTTCCAACAGTCTTGAAGGAGTTCCCAGAGATGCTTAGCACTCGTTGGCCCTTTTGCCTTCACTCTGCAGTCCAGCTCACCCCAAACCATCTGGATCGGGTTCAGGTTCAGCCACCGTCTTGGTCAAATAGCCCTCACACAGCCTGGAGGTGTGTTTGGGGTCATTGTCCTGTTGAAAAAGAAATGATGGTCCAACTAAATGCAAACCGGATGGAATAGCATGCCGCTGCAAGTTGCTGTGGTAGCCATGCTGGTTCAGTATGCCTTCAATTTTGAATAAATCCCCAACAGTGTCACCAGCAAAGCACCCCCACACCATCACACCTCCTCCTCCATGCTTCATGGCGGGAACCAGGCATGTACAGTCCATCCGTTCACCTTTTCTGCATCGCACAAAGACACGGTGGTTGGAACCAGAGATCTCAGATTTGGACTCATCAGACCAAAGCCCAGATTTCCACTGGTCTAATGTCCATTCCTTCTGTTCTTTAGCCCAAACAAGTCTCTTCTGCTCGTTGCCTGTCCTTAGCAGTGGTTTCCTAGCAGCTATTCTACCATGAAGGCCTGATTCACACAGTCTCCTCTTAACAGTTGTTCTAGAGATGTGTCTGCTGCTAGAACTCTGTGTGGCATTGACCTGGTCTCTAGTCTGAGCTGCTGTTAACCTGCCATTTCTGAGGCTGGTGACTCGGATGAACTGATCCTCCGCAGCAGAGGTGAGTCTTGGTCTTCCTTTCCTGGGGCGGTCCTCATGTGAGCCAGTTTCTTTGTAGTGCTTGATGGTTTTTGCGACTGCACTTGGGGACACTTTCAAAGTTTTCCCAATTTTTCGGACTGACTGACCTTCATTTCTTAAAGTAATGATGGCCACTCGTTTTTCTTTACTTAGCTGCTTTTTTCTTGCCATAATCCAAATTCTAACAGTCTATTCAGTAGGACTATCAGCTGTGTATCCACCTGACTTCTGCACAACACAACTGATGGTCCCAACCCCATTTATAAGGCAAGAAATCCCACTTGAAACCTGACAGGGCACACCTGTGAAGTGAAAACCATTTCAGGTGACGACCTCTTGAAGCTCATCAACAGAATGCAGAGTGTGTGAAGCAGTAATCAGAGCAAAAGGTGGCTACTTTGAAGAAACTAGAATATAAAGCATATTTTCTGTTGTTTTACACTTTTTTGTTAAGCACATATTTCCACATGTGTTAATTCATAGTTTTGATGCCTTCAGTGTGAATCTACAATTTTCATAGTCATGAAAATAAAGAAAACTCTTTGAATGAGAAGGTGCGTCCAAACTTTTGGTCTGTATTGTATGTGCAGGAGCACCTGCTCAGCCTTCATGTGGAAATGAAAAGCACAGTGTACACACTGGGCACGTAGTTACAAAAATTCAGAGGTGCACGACAGACCATCGCGACAAATTATGGAGCCTTTGCGCACCACACAAAAGCCACGACGATGTCATTTTTTGGTGATGCGGGCGCCGCGCCAACTTCACTACAAGGAGCATAAACCAAGCTTAACGCCGTTCCCTATCTTCATTCACTCTGTGGCTCACTCCACCATCTCTGCTCTGCTCTCTCCCTCGCTTGCTAGTTGAGCTGAGGAGGAGGAGCCATCTTTGAATGCTGTGTTTACAAATAGCAGTCAACAGCTGTTACATATTATACCTAGAGGTACAACTTTGAGGTACTTGTACTATGCTGTATTTGCAGTATAGTTTTACCAACGTAAGATGTGAGTACTCTGTATGAAGAGGTTGGATTCATGTGACTGAGATCATAATGTTTCTGACAGAGATGACATCATTGTACATTGATACAGTTTAATGGTGAGGTCATGCAGTAGATACTACTGATGGAGGCAAACTAGAATATTCTATTACTGTGTGTGTGTGTGTGTGTGTGTGTGTGTGTGTGTGTGTGTGTGTGTGTGTGTGTGTGTGTGTGTGTGTGTGCCTCTCATCATTAATACATGTCATCATTTCCACTCAGTGTTTCTGACCTCCAGACATGTCTCACATCTCTTGAACAGCTTTTCATGTTAAAATGAAAACTGCTCTGATCAATCAGACCTGAACCTGGATCCTGTTCATACCTGATCAGGTCTATGTGAGGATCTGGTCTCTGATACTAAAACCTTTGAGAATGAAGCTGCTTGAGGGATTTTTATTATTATTTCTAGATTAGAGTGATGTTTGGGGGGAAAACAACAACACAAAACAAAATGTGAAAGCTGCAAATACTTATTATTTATTATAATTTTCCCTTAAATTTTCTCTTAAATACTTTTTTGAGGTTTGTAGATCATCCTGTATCTTCCCAGTGGTGGTCTTCTCTGCCTCTGTGAGATGAGCTTCTCAAAGCTTTTCCTGTAAATCGGTGGAATAATGTGAAACCATTGACAGGAATGTGTATCGTCATGTGTCCTCTAACTAGAAAATTCATCCATTAGATATTGTGGAGGTCATCCACAATTCAAAGTACCAACTGTAGTTCAGTAGTGAAACCTTACTGAAGTAAAAATATCTAAATTTGTAAGTAACAGCTGAATGTACTTAATGTAATCAAAGTCAGAATATAGCTGAGTCAGTAAAATGTTCCTTCCAACATTTACCTCTGAGGTGTAGTGGAGTATAAAGTACAACATTTACCACTGAGGTGTAGTGGAGTATAAAGTACAACATTTACCTCTGAGGTGTAGTGGAGTATAAAGTACAACATTTACCACTGAGGTGTAGTGGAGTATAAAGTACAACATTTACCACTGAGGTGTAGTGGAGTATAAAGTACAACATTTACCACTGAGGTGTAGTGGAGTATTAAGTACAACATTTACCTCTGAGGTGTAGTGGAGTATAAAGTACAATATTTACCTCTGAGGTGTAGTGGAGTATAAAGTACAACATTTACCACTGAGGTGTAGTGGAGTATAAAGTACAATATTTACCTCTGGGGTGTAGTGGAGTATAAAGAACAACATTTACCTCTGGGGTGTAGTGGAGTATAAAGTACAACATTTACCGTTGAGGTGTATTGGAGTATTAAGTACAACATTTACCTCTGGGGTGTAATGGAGTATAAAGTACAGTATTTACCTCTGAGGTGTAGTGGAGTATAAAGTACAACATTTACCTCTGAGGTGTAGTAGAGTATAAAGTACAGCATTTACCTCTGAGGTGTAGTGGAGTATAAAGTACAACATTAACCTCTGACGTGTAGTAGAGTATAAAGTACAGTATTTACCACTGAGGTGTAGTGGAGTATAAAGTACAACATTTACCGCTCAGGTGTAGTGGAGTATAAAGTAAAACATTTACCACTGGGGTGTAGTGGAGTATAAAGTACAACATTCCGTTAGGGTGTAGTGGAGTATAAAGTACAACATTTACCACTGGGGTGTAGTGGAGTATAAAGTACAAAATTTACCGTTGAGGTGTAGTGGAGTATAAAGTACAAAATTTACCACTAAGGTGTAGTGGAGTATAAAGTACAATATTTACCTCTGGGGTGTAGTGGAGTATAAAGTACAATATTTTCCTCTGAGGTGTAGTGGAGTATAAAGTACAACATTTACCTCTGAGGTGTAGTGGAGTATAAAGTACAAAATTTACCACTGAGGTGTAGTGGAGTATAAAGTACAACATTTACCACTGAGGTGTAGTGGAGTATAAAGTACAACATTTACCACTGAGGTGTAGTGGAGTATAAAGTACAACATTTACCACTGAGGTGTAGTGGAGTATAAAGTACAATATTTACCTCTGGGGTGTAGTGGAGTATAAAGTACAACATTTACCACTGAGGTGTAGTGGAGTATAAAGTACAACATTTACCACTGAGGTGTAGTGGAGTATAAAGTACAACATTTACCACTGAGGTGTAGTGGAGTATAAAGTACAACATTTACCACTGAGGTGTAGTGGAGTATAAAGTACAACATTTACCACTGAGGTGTAGTGGCGTATAAAGTACAGTATTTACCTCTGAGGTGTAGTGGAGTATAAAGTACAACTTTTACCACTGAGGTGTAGTGGCATATAAAGAACAGTATTTACCACTGAGGTGTAGTGGAGTATAAAGTACAATATTTACCTCTGGGGTGTAGTGGAGTATAAAGTACAGTATTTACCTCTGAGGTGTAGTGGAGTATAAAGTACAACATTTACCGCTCAGGTGTAGTGGAGTATAAAGTACAACATTTACCGCTCAGGTGTAGTGGAGTATAAAGTACAATATTTTCCTCTGAGGTGTAGTGGAGTATAAAGTACAACATTTACCTCTGAGGTGTAGTGGAGTATAAAGTACAACATTTACCACTGAGGTGTAGTGGAGTATAAAGTACAATATTTACCTCTGGGGTGTAGTGGAGTATAAAGTACAACATTTACCACTGAGGTGTAGTGGAGTATAAAGTACAACATTTACCACTGAGGTGTAGTGGAGTATAAAGTACAATATTTACCACTGAGGTGTAGTGGAGTATAAAGTACAATATTTACCTCTGGGGTGTAGTGGAGTATAAAGTACAACATTTACCACTGAGGTGTAGTGGAGTATAAAGTACAACATTTACCACTGAGGTGTAGTGGAGTATAAAGTACAACATTTACCACTGAGGTGTAGTGGAGTATAAAGTACAACATTTACCACTGAGGTGTAGTGGAGTATAAAGTACAACATTTACCACTGAGGTGTAGTGGAGTATAAAGTACAATATTTACCTCTGGGGTGTAGTGGAGTATAAAGTATAATAATATTGCATTACATCATCTGGATGGTTTATCTTTTTAAAGTCGTGTCTGTTGTGGAGCTAAAGTTTGTCCTGATGGTGGCGCTAGAGAAAAGCTCATGTCATTAAAATGGAAAGGTTTGATCCTCAGAGGACTGACATCATGTTGTTGTTGCTGAGGTTGTTGTTGTTGTTGTTGTTGTTGTTGAAGAACAAATCATTTGTAAATAAATAAATAAATAAATACATAAAGCAGAAGTGTCAGTTTATTTCATATTTTATCAATTGATTGATGGCTACATTTATTTTTAATATCTTTGCTACATTTAATGACATTTATTTATGCATGAAGTCTTTTATTTATTTATTCATTTATTTTTTATGTATTTTGGCAGGTTCCATCCTCCACATTTTCTTTATATATTTAATTTATGTCTTTATGGGGGAATATGAGGTCAGTATTTCCTGATGAGTCTGTCTGCTTTTAGTCCCCCTGGCAGCTGGAGACAGTCCTCAGGAACCACCAGGGTTAAACCGCCTAGCAACAGCCGAGCAGCTCCTGCATCATTTATGATTGGGTGTCAGGCGGTCACATGACTTCATCTGGTTACTGCAGACACACTCCAGATTCATCTTTATTTCACACCAGAGATGCATCAGTTTAAAATGCTTTTATACTGTCTGTTTGTCTGTCTGTCTGTCTTCCTGTCTGTCTATCTGTCTGTCTGTCTGTCCGTCTGCCTGTCTGCCCGCCTGTCTGTCTGCCTCTCTGTCTGTCTGTCCGTCTGCCTGTCTGCCCGCCTGTCTGTCTGCCTGTCTGTCTGTCTCTCTGCCTGTCTGTCTGTCTGCAGTCTGTTTGTCTGTCTGCAGTCTGTTTGTCTGTCTGCAGTCTGTCTGTTTGTCTGCCTGCCTGCCTGCCTGCCTGCCTGCCTGTCTGTCTGTTTGTCTGTCTTCAGTCTGTCTGCCTGTCTGTCTGCCCGTCTGTCTGTCTGCAGTCTGTCTGTCTGTTTGTCTGTCTGCCTGCCTGCCTGTCTGCCTGTCCTGCCTGTCTGTCTGTCTGTCTTCAGTCTGTCTGCCTGCCTGTCGGTCTGTCTGCCTGTCTGCCCACCTGTTTGTCTGTCTGCCTGCCTGTTTGTCTGTCTGCCTGCCTGTCTGTCTGTCTGTCTGTCTGTCTGTCC